>APFE031664732.1:24007-128083 GCA_000404065.3 Pinus taeda | reverse complement strand
AGGGTTATGTATGAGTCCAAGAAGAGAGCTGTAATACAAAATGTGTAGAAATGCATGGCAGCACTAGGCTGAATGTGCTCTCTGAAATGTTGGTATATAAAGGGCAGTGGTTTAAGGATGGCCACCAACACTGGAACGCTTAGTGCAGTTCCCGAACTCTTCCAAAACTGGCAAGAAGCTGAAGTCTTCTGCTAGAGGAAGTGATCCTATTGTTTTAAAGAGGGAAACCTTCAACCATAAAAGGGAGGCCTCACCTCGCATAAAAGGTAAAACTTCAACCTGAAAAGGGAAGTCTCAACCTGTGATGGTTTAAGGATGACCAACAACTCTGGAATGCTTATGCAATTCCTGGAACTCTTCCAAAACTGGCAAGAAGCTGAAGTCTTCTTCTAGAGGAAGTGTCCCACATCGCCAACTGAAGGCATGTTCAGGCATCTTTGTCTCTGGCTACGACTCTGAAGTTGGTGTGGCAGGTTATGGCTCAGGCTCGCTTGATGTGACTTTGAAGCTTGTAGATGACCATCATTCCCCCCCTGTCAGATACAAGGTGAGAAGATGGAGAAAACTCAACTGCAAGACTGTTCAATATTCTGGAATAAGCTCTGACATGTGTTTGAAATATCTTCTTGGCTGTTGATGCCCACTGCCAAGAAGCGATCCATCCTAGATGAATCTTTGTTCTTGCAGGGTTTTTGTTGCTGAAGCATCTGTGTGAAGAATGGGTGGTTTTATGGTAGTGCTTACATGGATGAAGATCAAAACAGTGATGTTTCATATGGCCAACTCGATCACAGTGTTGGCATTTCACGATCTGTTGTTGTTGTTGCTGTTGTGGAAGAGGAGCAAAGTCTGGAACAGCTGAAGCTGAACTGTCATGAGTAGCAGGTGAACTGTCATGAATGAAACCAGCACTCTAAAACTGAATGGGTTTTGAGTAGTCTGGAATATGAAAGGACAAGTCCTTGTCATATCCAAGACCAGTTCTGTGCTTATTGTGGACAAGCTGTTCCCAAGGTCTGATGATGGGCTTGGGAAGCGCAGACTGAGTTTCTGCATCTGCATGTACAACTGTTGCTTTATTTGAATGAACAGGAACATTATTGACTTGCTATTTATGGGAGTCTGTTTCAGTCTTCTGAACAGAAACAGGTTCAGAATGATGACTCCATTGTTCTAGTTCTTCTTGCTGTAGCTGAGTTTCAAGCTGCAAAAAATCAATCTTTTCCTTTGCATTTTGTAGACAGACCTCAATGTGTGTGAGGGAAACTTTGCTGACTTTTAATGTATCATGATTAGAGGAATGTATCAGAGTTTTTAAGAACTCTAATATTTCAGTAATTGTAGCCATTTTTCTTCAATGTCACTTAAAAACTGATCACAACTGAGGCAACAACAACAGAAAAATAATATTGTACTCTTACTACAAGATCTTGTAAGGGCTTATCAAGTGGCAACAATGTCGCGAAAATGGTTGATGGAGCAGGACCTGAGTAAGCTGGATGTTACCAAGTTAAACTACAATAAACATTTCTTGTCAAGCTACAATAAACATTGGTACAATTGGGCACATGGTAAATCAACAGTCCACAGTTCGTTTCAAGAATGAACTGGAGCATAACATCACCATTGCAAAAAATATATATAAATGTGAAGATGAGCGTTGTCCTTAACTTTAAACTTCAGAGAATCTAGCTGCTATGGAAATCATACAAAATCTCTACAAGAAACTGCTCCAAAATCTCTACAAGAAACTACAAAAAATGACTTCCAAAAATGTCTTCAAAAGTGCTTCAAATTCACTTCATAATGCTGATCACTTCTCTACGAATCACTTTACTGAGAGGTTGTTTCAAATTGTTCCATGGACAACACCAAATCTGCTTCGAGGTGGCTTCAATACTGCTCGCAATAGTACCTCTCTGGGAAACACACCGACAGATTTTCCATCAATGTATAGAAATTATTAGTCGCTTTGCAAATGTTTGCTGTTTGAAATATTACTTAATCTGCTTATTCTACCGGTATTTGCATTTATCAATAAATACACACTTGATAATTTGGAATCCGTGGCTTCTTCTCTCCTCTCCTCTCCAGCTTGTTTTCCGGGGAAGCTTCTTGTTTTTCTCACAAGTATTATAATCAAAGAAGCATAAATGTTCTTTGTAGAGCAAGCTAACTTTTAGTTTTTTCAAACTAGGGCTCAACTCTTTCTTTGCTTGAGAGTGAAGTTTAGGTGAGGCTGTAGACTGTGTCTCTTCATGACTGTCATCAGCTACCAATAGAATGTTATAACAGATCTTGTGTGGATGAGCTTGTACAATAGCGCATGTCCAGTATAGGATGATGAATTTGTAACTCCTTCAGTTATGAATTTTTCTATTTCTAGGCATAATACATCTAGTCAATGTATAAATTTCTAGGAATCAATACAAAATTCACTATCCTCAGTATGTAGTAATCAATTTCTTTTACCTTACTATTATTTTCCCAAGTAAATTCTGCGCTTCTCATATTTGCTGGCTTCATGACTGGGGTGACATTTATTCATCCTAGCTTCTATCCATTTAACAGTTTCTGGATAGTTTCAAGTTAACATATCTCACTTGATTTGATGAGGGAACCAGTCATTGTTTCTACTGGGCAAACATATGAGTTAGCATCCATTACCAGATGGATCGAGGAAGGACACTCTACTTGCCCGAAGAATGGACAGAAGCTTCTGCACACAAATCTTATTCCAAATCATGCTCTCCGCAGTCTTATTCTTCGATATTGCGATGCTTATAATATCCCTTTTGAGAAAACAGAAAACAAAAAGAAAAGTTCTTCAATGGAAAGCAACGTGAGTACTAAGGCGGCTATAGAAGCTGCAAAGATGACTGCAGCGTTCTTGGTAGAAAAGCTTGCTACAGGACCATTTGAAGTGAAAACGCAGGTTGCTTATGACCTTGTATGCATTAAAACATGATACCAGAATTACAATTCCTAAAGTATCAAACTGCGTGTCCTAAAATAACGGAATCAAACCGCATCTCCTCGCCACTGATGAAGTTAACACCATCATGGGTAAGACAATCCAGTCTTGGTGAGTGCGTTGGTTAACTCCCCGCAGGTCAGGGTTTCAATCTACGCCAGTCGACGTTCTTGGCAAAATCTTTCCATGGTAGTGGGACTCGCATCCGTCGTCTGAGGCAGAGCTACAGTGGCATTTCCAACATTTTCAGTGCACCTTCCACTGATACTAGATGATTAGACAACGCTTTCACCAGAAGGGATCGAACAACCCTCTAAGTACCAGACGGGTCTCGAAGATGAGCGCAAGAGACCTAGTTCGAAGATAATGAGGGGATATCTGACCGTTTTCAAAAAATTAAACCAAAACAGCACATAGCACCCAAGTTTGGGCTCTCACGAACCAGGGAGACTGAGGACGAAAGTGGTACACCTCTCCAAGAATTTGTTTTAATAGAAAAAATAATAGCGATGAATACCTGTCAGGCCAGGCATTTCACTCAGCAACGTATCACTCAGCAGCGTGCAGGCCAGGCGTTTCACCTCTGACACCATTTGGTATGCAGTCTTCAGCCAGGGAGGCATTCTTCAGGCACTCTCTCAGATGTTAGGTATGCAGTGGCAGCGTTTCTTTCAGGCAGACGTTTCTTTCAGAAATTAGGTATGCAGCTTCAGGCAGGCAGGTAGGCGATCTTTCAGGTAATGAAGACTGGGCCAGCACTATTCAAGGCAACTCAGATCAGTTGCTCAGGGAAAACAAGCCACTCATCATGGCTCTGATACCATGTTAAACAGACATGGATAGCTAGAATAGATAGGAAATATAAAGCTTGCAATGCATTTTTATTAACAATCTGATATACATTTATAGTACATTTGGTGACCATTGGGATTCACATCCCAAGGTCTCTTGGACTGCTTTGTCCATTCGGCTTCCACGCTAACCCTTTAGGATTAGGTGTCCAACACAAATGAATTTCTTGATGAGTGTAATGATAACTAGACATAAAGAGCTTTCTACTGAGCTATCATGAGCTCAGTTTGGAGTTGAGGAACACCTTCAAACGTTCACTGCAACAACACTCTGCCTTGAGGCAGCCTCACTGGGCATATTTTGACTAGTCTTTGGAGATTTGATTTTTGATAAGGAAAATGAACTCCAAATTGAAAAATTCCAGTTGGTATGGAAATTATAATGAAATACCTTTCCAACCCACTATCTTGAGCCTACTTCGGATACCAGGAAGGCCTCCAAAAGGCTCCTGTAAAAATGAGCAGTGCACAGAGGGAGCGCGGCGCATAGAAGGAGATTTTCTAGTGTAAATTTACACTGGCGCGGCGCACATGGGAGGCACGGGGCAGAGGGCTAAAAGGCCTAAATTTGACTAAAATCTTCCTCCATAACTACAAATTCTTCATTCCACAAGGTTTCCACAAGCAAACAAGGTCATTGTGCAAATCAAGGTCATAAAGAAACATTGCAAAGTGATTAGGAGAGCAAAGTGTGCATTGTGCGTGTTTGAGTGAGTTGGAGGTAGTTACAATGAGCACGGTGCATATACTTAGGGGCGCGGCACACACAGAGGGCGCGACGCATACCTAGAGCACGACACACTGGGCTTGGCACACGAGGCACACAGACCAAGGGCTGAAACAAGTGCCAAATCACTGCAAAGTTTTGTGAATGCTATCAAATTGAAAGGTAGGCTTTATAACATCACTTGCTCATCAGATTTTATCAATGATATGATGGTTTATACTGATGTTTGAATGCAACCAAATGCATAAAATCAACCATAAGAAATCACCAAAAAACATGAATGGATAGGGTTTCTAAAGTGAGTTGTTAGTGCCAAGGTTCCAGACTGAGCGTGGTTTGTGGTTACCCTCAATTTTGCCTTCTTTCAGCCTAAGGCGGATTTAGGTGCTAACATAGTGGCGACTCCGCTGGGGAAAAATTGGTTTTCTTGAAGATTGTTTTGCCCCAGTACATCTATCAAGCTCAGATCTAATGGTTGATGGTGAACAACGATCAAACATAAGAAGACGGTTGGAATCATTCACCTGGTGACTCCTTTCACTGAAGAATCCAGCAACTGATGCTTCATGGTACTCCACTGCAAAGAGATCAGTAGCTTTGAGATTTTTAAAATGGAGCAGATTGCAAGAAGATATGCTCCCATGAGCCGAGATCACATTCCAGGCTTTCCAAATAAATTTCCGAAGGTAGATTGGTCAAAGAATCTGCCTAAGTTTAAAGATGATGGTAAGAAGGACGTTGCTTTACATCTAGTTCAATTTCACATGCATATTTGCAAGTCGAAGGTTGATTTCCTGAAGATTGCTTAATGAAGATATTCTTGGCACTCTAGAAGGTGAAGCCCAATCTTGGTATGAAAGTTCGCCGCCTGCTTGTATTTACTGTTTAAAGGATTTTCTTGCCTTGTTCATTAAAAGATATAAAAACTCTTATCCATCATTGAATCTAGTTCAAGACTGTTGCAAACATGCCTCTACTTTTATTGAAAGCCTTGAAAAATACTATGAGGATGATAATTTTATGGATGATGAGATCATGGAAGCCTTGTATAAGAATCCATTTCAGCAACATGAAGAGAAATTAGAGGAGTCCCATCAAGATGCTCAGGAAACTTTGCAGCACAATCAAGATCTTTGTACGATGGAAAATGAAGGAATTTTGCATCTTGACAGTCAACATGAATTACATGAAATGAATCAGTAGTATGAGGAAAATTTATATACTCTTTCACTTGAAAATATTGAAGACAATCACTGTTTGAGCAAAAGGAAACAAAGGGACTTATATCCTTTGTATAAAGATGAGATAGATAAACTCTTGCACGATCATGTTCGAGCTCAAGCTAAAGCAGATTTGCACTGCACACATGGTCAAGAAAGTGTTGGTGAAACTTATTCCTCTTTTGGAAAGGATGACAATCTGGTGAACATCTTTATAGATCAGCAGGTTGAAGATGTCCATATGACTGAAAGTGATGAAAGAAAAAGGGTTGGTTCAGATCTGTCCATAGAAGAAGACAACATGCAAGGAAGTCCAGTTCTAATTCCAGAATGTGATAATGTCAAGACAGCCATTTCAGATGTAGATTCAGATTGTGATGACCAAGAAAACCTTGTACTAACTCCCATGAAAGAGAATTATGTTGTTAAAATCACCTGGAATGAAGAAAACAAAGTTTTGAATCCAAATGTTCTCATGTCATCAAAACAAAGCCTTCATAAAGAGGTAGTCGAGTCAGCTCATGAACAACAAGATGAGAATTTTGTTCAAGTAAGTGAAAAATATCCGGGTGACTTTATGGTAGATGATATAAATGATTGTGTTGGGTTTCAAGAATCATTTGAAGTTTCTTTTCTCATGATTGATGAATGTGAAGACAATCTGGCTATCATATCATATGAAGATGATCTACAATATATCTAGACTTCAGCAGACTAGACCATTCAGGATTCCCTTTCAGATTCATCCTCATATGTCTCATGTTTTGAAATGTTTTTTGAAGAGGAAATCTACTCACCCACTTGTTCAGAAATTTTTTAGGACCAAGACCATACTTTTTATGAAGTACATTATGAAGGAAGATCATAATCAAAAGAAAAGGACATCTTGTTTCCTCAACAGGAAGTAAATCTTCATGTTTTTCATGATCCAATGGAAAACCTGCTGCAGATAGCAGTGAAGGTCATTATTGTAGTACTCAGTGATGAAGGAGATCATGGTCAATTATGTTTTTGGAGGCCCAGTTACTAGCATCTGTTGTTGACCAAAAGATCTGATCATGAGAATCAATCAAGGAGGCATCTACTTGATTGGTTACATTGGAAGACACATTACACATGATTGTACATATTGCCTTAGTACGCAGGTGGCTGTCATCATGATTTGAAACCCTCGAATCTTGATGGGCTGCTACCATCGAAACAAGTTTTGTAAGTTCTTATTTTAGTTAAGTCAGTCATGAGTCATTTCCTTTTGCAGTGAGTCAGTTTTTTTAGTCATGTCGGTTCCATAATTAAGTCAGTATGAGTCAGGTTTCAGTCAATAAATGAGTCAGAGTCTTGTGTGGTTTGTCGAAATAATGACTCCATAGCACAATGGACAAAAGGCACTGTCTAGCTCTTCCAGAGATCGGTTGTTCTTGGCACCTGCAAGGAGCTTCCATCCCCCATTGGAGCCAATGTTAGTTTCATTCTTTGCAACCTTCCTCCAATGATCAAACATGCTCTTACAAAGTTATTTTAAGGTGTCAAGGTCAAATTTTGTCATTTCAGTGAGTCTTCAAGCAAAATTCGATCACTAGGCATTAGGTATAGGGTGTGATTTTACCCTTGTCAAAGTTGTCCAAATGATGTTCCATGTCACCATTCAACTGAGTGTACCATCATTCAAAGGGTTGTCATCATCATGTCAAGTTCCACTGGATCATTTTACACCTTGGTCATGCTTCAGTTGTGCTTAGGGAAGGTTCATTTCCCTCTCCTAGGGTTTTGATCATTTCCCTCTCCTAGGGTTTTGAAGCTAATTTCTCTTGGATGGTCAAATCATCGGAAAACCTTGTATCCTGATGTTCATACATCTTTCCCTATCCATAATGTACCTTATTAAACACTTCCCATCACTAAAATCCCCCAAATTCCTCATTTTCGCACAAACCCTACTTTCTTGCTACAACTTGGCAATTTTCTAGGCTAGGCCTGTGTTTTGCCTTTTTGGACCCCTTCCCCTCACTCCATTTTTGATATTCCACTTTCCCCTACTTTCTAACATCCCTCCCCACTTCCTTAAGTTTTCTCAAGAATTTAGAAGCCCCTTATCCCCTTCATTTCGCTTCATTTCGGCAAATCCCTTGTCCCACACATCGGGATATGTTTCACTCAAATGATGTTTCTCAGCAATTAAATATGCATTTGGGAAACCTGAGAGAGGTTTTTTTCCACAACAGAACAAGGAAGAAAAAACTCCTTCACATTTTACATAGGTGTCATGGTTGTGGAGAAATGTCAAAAATACAATTGCCTTGGGAGAATTGATACACCTCTGAAGTGACCTTGGGAAAATCACGTTTTCTCCTAGCTTGGTTGGCCAGATGACTTTCTTGATGAGTACAATGATAACTAGACACAAACATATTTCCAATGAGCTATCCTGAGCCCAATTTGGAGTTGAGGAATACCTTCACAAGTTGACTGCAACAACACTCTTCCTTGAGGCAGCCTCACTGGGAACATTTTTACCAGTCTTGGGAGATTTACGTTTTGATAGGGAAAATGAACTCCAAATTGAAAAATTCTAGTTGGGTTAGAAATTAAACTCAAAGAGCTTTCCAATGAGCTATCTGTACCCAATTGGGACACTGATAAGGCCTCCAAAAGGCTCCTGTAAAAAGGCGCGACGCACAGAGGGAGATTTTCCAGTGTAAATTTACACTGGCGCGTCGCACATGGGAGGCGCGGCGCATAGGGCTAAAAGGCCTGAAGTTGAATGAAAGCTTCCTCCATAACTGAAAATTATTCATTCCACAAGGTTTCCACAAGCAAACAAGGTCATTGTGCAAATCAAGGTCATAAAGAAACGTTGCAAAGTGATTAGGAGAGCAAAGTGTGCATCATGCATGTTTGAGTGAGTTGGAGGCAGTTCCAAGGAGCACGGCGCATATACTCAGGGGTGTGGTGCACATAGAGGGCGCGACGCACACAGAGCGTGCGCGTAGTTCAAACTTTCCACAAGCGCGACGCATACCCAGAGTGCGTCGCACACAGACCAACAGCCGAAACAAGTGCAAATCACTCCAAATTTTTGTGATTGCTATCAAATTGAAAGGTAGGCTTTATAACATCACTTGCTCATCAGATTTTATCAATGATATGATGGTTTATACAGATGTTTGAATGCAACCAAATGCATAAAATCAACCATAAGAAATCACCAAAAAACATGAATGGCTAGGGTTTCTAAAGTGAGTTTTTAGTGCCAAGGTTCCATTCCACCCATCATTTTCCCCTTACCTACCATTTTTCCCATCCTCTCTTTATCATTTTTCCTAAAATCCCTGCCCTAAACTACTACCAAACCCTCTCCCCTATCCCTCCACTATTTGGTCAACATGACACCCCAAACCCTACCTTGTGAAAACCCCAAACCCTAACCTATCAAAATACCCAAACTCCTCCCATATCCCTAAAAAAATTCCTCCCTATAACCCCTATTCCCATTACATTATTCCCTTCCTAATACTCCCTATTTCAATGTTCCCCTTGGTGACAGATATCACAAAGGCACCCAGCCTCATACCATCATCAAAGGGCAGCCTAGGTATAGTATACACAACAGTCATGGCTTCACAACATTCATCGGAGTATGAGATGGAGACACACAATGATTGGTGAAAGTGAACAAGGACAAGTACATTCTCAGGCACATGAAAAACCATTACAGGGCACGGAACATGAGCACAAAGGCCCGAATAAAGAGCTTGAAGGCCAAACTAAGCAGAGCAACAAAATAGGCAAAAGAGCAAGGTCAGATTCGAATCTTGGCCGAAGCTTCTGTGGCCCAGCATAGTGCCTCTTAGAGAACCTCCAGCCCAAATTTCGAGAAATTTGGGAAAATTTTGGTCACATGGAAATTTTTTGGCACAAACACAGGTTTTTTCTATATACGCGCCGCTTGGAACCTCTAAATGAGGAATGTTTTGCATTTTTGTATTTAGCATGAAAAATCACGACTAATGGCACTCGGGCAAGAAATTTGGGCATGATGTGAGTCTCCAGGAGGTCACAAACACCCAAAAATGGCCTCACTGCCCCTATTTTGACACACAGGAAGCATTCTTGGGAGAATGAATATTTGGAGGGGAAAATGAGCTCCAAATTCAAAAATTCCACTTCGGTTGGAAAGTAGACAGGACAGGCTTTCAAACAAGCACAGTGGGACACATTTTGGACTCTTTCAGGTGCCTCAAAACTGGCCTCAAAGTGGCACGACGCATACAGAAAATGGCACGATGCATATAGGAAAAAAGGCCCAAATTGCCTCTGTTTCGCGAATTTTCACTTCACGACTTTTCATAAGTGGGCCCTCTCATATACACTCCATTTTTCGACACCATAGGTAGCATTTAAAGTACTTTCACTCCATATGGGCATCTATCCAAGTCGGAAAGGTAGGCAAAGGGTCACCCAAGCCATTTGTCATGTTTGTGGCGCTGCATCTGTAGCTGATGTTTGGCTCTCCACCTTCATTTTGTAATGATTCAAGTAACTCCCCAACCCTTGGACGTTCTATCTCTTCATGGCACATTCTATATATTTTATGCAGACTATTTGCAAAGTGTTGGTTGGCTTGTAACTTCTGGGAGACTGTGGGAAATAAACTCTGTTCCTGCATTGTATATTTTATACAAAGGATTAATGAAAGGAAGTGGCTCTGTTTCATGAGATTCATGTGGTTGTGAGTGTAGCAAATGTGTCTCTTATGTTTCATATGTATCTTGTTATGTTTCATATTTCATTTCATATTCATTTCCAGTGAATTTTTCTAAGTTAGCTAAGGTAGAATTATGTTTTATTGCTCTGCCTGTGGGAAAATTTCATGTTCAGTGTTCATTCTTCTGTTGAAAAGGATTAATGTTGTCCATGCCCTTTTCACCGTCTTAATAGATCTCTCCATTCCGCACTATCCTAAACTAAATTGCTAGGCTTTCTACCTATCTTGCCTCACGAAGTAATTTGTTCCTTTGTATTAAGTTCTCTATTCATTGAGGTCCATTGGTCCCATACCATCCCAGAAACACAGTCATTCATAAAAATCACTTCTTATATCCATATTCAGTTACTAGCCTAATATAAATAGTCCATTGTAAGTCATCTCAGGCCTTTTCATTTATTTATTCACTGAATGTGACTTGGAGAGAGCCCTCTCCTATTCTAGTAGGGCTAGCTACTAGACTGAGCGTGGTTTGCGGTTACCCTCAATTTTGCCTTCTTTCAGCCTAAGGCGGATTTAGGTGCTAACACCTTAATTGCAGCTCCCTTACATGCTTTAACAGGATTGAACAAGGTTTTTCGGAGGGGAGGCAAACAACAGAAATTCTTCGACACCTTGAAAGAAAAGATTAGTACAACACCAGTACTAGCACTGCCCGATCTTCAAAGACCATTTGAGATTGAAACAGATGCCGGTGACTATGCCATGGGAGAAGTGTTGATACAGCACAGTAAACCCATATGTTATCATTCTGAGACATTTAATTCTGTAGTAGTTAACTATCCCACATATGGTAAATAATTATATGCATTAGTACAGAGTGTGAAAAAGTGGAAACATTACTTAATGGGCAAAGAGACAATTATACATATTGATCATCGACCACTTCAATATTTACACTCCCAAATTAAGTTGCAACAATCAAGACATTATAGATAGATGGGTTTTCTACAATAGTTTCATCTAGTCATCAGGTATAAAAAGGGCATACACAATAAAGTTGCAAATATGTTGTCCAAACCAATCATAAATGCATCCACTATATTTAAGCATAATTCAGTATTGCATGAAAGCTACATTGAACAATATGCTCAAGATATAGATTTTAAAGATGTATATGCAACTTTAAGTCATGGCAAACAAGTAGAAGAATTGGATTATCATGTTAAGGACCAGCTCTTGTATCATTTGGGAAAGCTATGCATCCCGCAAATTGAAAGAGTAAAGACAAATCGAGAGGCACACACTTCTCTGATATCAAGTCACTTTGGTGTAAGTAAAATAGCTGCACAGTTGCAAACATTTTGTTATTGGCCAAAAATGAATGAGACAGTTTCTAGATATGTAAGAGGGTGCACCATGTGTGCTAAAATCAAGCCCAGCAATAGAAAACTAGGCTTGTACATTCCATTACCAGTTCCTTCTCATCCTTGGGAAAGTGTTTCCATGGACTTTGTTGGAGGACTGCCTAAATCTAGGAAAGGCCATGACTATTTATATGTTGTTGTGGATAGGTTGAGCAAAATGTGTATTTTAATACCTTGTAACAAATATATTACAAATGAAAAAAATACAAAGTTTTTCTTTCAGCATGTACGGGTTCATTTTGAATTACCCACTTCTATAATATCTAATCGAGATACCCGATTTGTTGGGAAATTTTGGTCAAGTTTGTGGGAATTGATGGACACCAGGCTGAAGAAGAGCACAAATTTTCATCCACAAACAGATGGCCAAACAAAAGTAGTCAAGAGGATAGTGATCTAGTTGCTCAAAGGCTATTGCAGCAAGCATCCTAGGCTTTGGGATGAACACTTATGTTATGTGGAACATGCTTACAACCAAGCCAAACATTCTTCTACACAGAGATCTCCTTTGGAGACCTGTTTTGGTTTCACACCAAGGTCTCCCTTGGATTTTGTCTTTGGTAAAAACACAGTGGTTGATGGACACAGTGATGTGGGTAAGGCAACCAAGTTCATTGAACAAATCCAAGAGATTCACTAGGAATTATAGGAACAAATGGAAAAGAGCCAAGCCAAGTACAAGGCAAGGCATGACAAGCATCAGATGGAGCATACTTTCCAAGTTGGTGATCAAGTTTGGTTGTATATTAGCAAAGACAGAATGCAAGGTGAAAGCAAGACGTTGAAGCCAATAAGGTATGGACCTTTTAGGATACTTGAGAAAATTGATGAGAATGCTTTTTGCCTTGATTGACCATCTTACATACACATTTACTCAGTTGTTAATGCAGATAGCTTGAGATTATTTGAACCTTCATTAATTGAAGATCCCGAAGATCAGAGTCAATTTCCTTCTATTAATGATCTGTTGCTTGAATATCTTAATGAATTGCAGGAGGATACAGTTCTAGATAGGAAGGTGAGAACTACGGGTAGAGGGGATGTTGAGTACCTCAAGATTGGACTCAAAGGTTCAAAACCAAGTATTTCAAAATGGATAGAAATTGGGAAAGCGAGGAATCAGTACCCTCACTTAATTGATGCTTAAAAATAAAATTTTGGGTTCCAAAAGCTTTTTCAGTGGGAAGGCCATGATCCGAATTGGATCCTAAACACTCTCTATGTTTTCATAAACTCGTTCAAATTATTCCAAATAGATTCAAGTCTTAGAAAGATCAAGATATTAGAAGGAATCCTAGTGACAATTGCAATTGTGATCAGCGTAGATCAAAGAGGACCCTCAGTCAAGTGCGCAGACCATTGGGCCATGGTAACGCGCACTCGCACAAATTGGCAAAACCAGAGGCTAATTCAAGAAACGGGGTTGGTTTCTAATACATGATTAGAGCTAAAGTGCTAATAACGTATCGTAGGGCATCCCCCTCAGTGAAGGAAAGCCCAGAAGTGCCCGGACCCAAAATGGCTATGAAATGCAGAAAAGTAATAAATTTGGTTCCGTGGATTCTACAAAATCGGCAGGATATCGGAAGGCCTTGAGGCAATAAGCAGTTTTGACCGAGTCCCGCCCGATGCCACACACTGAATGACATGCGTCTGACAGAAGAGAGGGAAAAATACTCACATCAGATGAGTAAACGTCATGCTACTTACCCACCTGATATGAATGATGGCTGTAGGATTTGGGGAACCCAGATCAATGGAAGAGGCATGTCCCAATAAATGATCGGATTTGACAAAGTTGTAAACATGGGATTTGAAGTCTGACGTGGATGACGAGTTGGTAGAATATTCCTGTTTCACGAGCATCTTGGAGCAAATGGAGATAATGATTGTTCAAATGTGTCCAAGGAACATGACGCACTCAACTGTTACAAAATAGGTGGCCACCTCCCTATGAAGCATTCCACAGTGATGATGACGCAAAACAGGGGAGTTCAAAAGGATAGAGGCATGAAAAGTAGAACGTCGGGAAGTGGAAACGAACCGACAGAAAGTAGACTAGCTTTAAAGCCATGAACTGATAGAAGCAGAGAAACACACACAGAGAGGAGTTAGTTAGACATAGAAAGATAAGAGCAGAGAATAGAGTGAAGAAGTCGAGCTAGCTTGAAGGCAGCATTAAGCTAGACAGAGTTAGAGAGAGTTAGAGAGTTTTTGCACTCCAAAGAAAGCTTGAGAGGTTTAAGCGAGCTCCTCAGTATAGGCCTGTCATGAATGAGTTTCAGATTGAACTTATACTACTATGACCAGTAGAGGTCAAGTACTAGTGAGGAGAGTCTGTGTACTCTAATCTTACTGATTCATATATGTTGAGTGAGACTCAAATTGAGATAACTGTTGTAAAGAAACTCTACTTTGAAAACATAATAGAGAGGCCACCACTAAAATCTGGACCAGGAGACGTAGCTCAGGAGCATTGGGTAAATTTCTTATTAAAGTTGTTGTATTACATGTCTTTCCTGTTATGTTTTCTCTAACTACCTCAGTGTCTATGTATTTTGCAATATTATTGATCCATTGCATAAAGTAACATAGGCACATCCATGCACATGAGTCTGTAATACCTTTAATTCTTTTTCCTGGATAAATTCCAGATCAGCTACGCTACTCTTCCCTGCGCTTGCCTATAGTCTAGTGGCTTGGATTTCCAACTTGCATAGACCCATCTGAATGGCACCTAATGTCTATTCTTGCTGCTGCTCAAACTAGTGTAGCAGTTATGTTGTCATGTCCCTTACCTTATTCAAAATGTCATCCAAGTCACCTTTTGTCATAGTGATTAGGTCTCGTGATGACTTAGTGGCCTTGGTCTTTTTGTGCGACCCTTCCTTCTCCCGCTCCCTATTCTGCTTCATCCAAAAGGGAGTGCTTTCCTAGTCTCAACCACCCTACTTTGATTTCTCCTGTTCCTTAGTTTGTGGTGAAGGAGATCTCCGAATTCTATCAAAGTCATGCTCTTCCTCCTATTCCTTCACGGCATGCTCAACTTCGGCTCGGGCTTTGTCCTCAGTCTTCTTCTTCTTCTACTTTTCAGCCAACTGCTGATTTGTCAATCAAGTTGCTTCCTTTTTCAGTTTTTCCATGGACTTACTAGACCTGGCGGACAAGTCTGAGGTTGTGGGCCAATCTACTAGTCAACACTCGAGGACCATAGTGATGGCATCATATTTTTTTAGGTATGTTAGATTATACCACTTATGTTCTGGGTGCTTTCGCGCTTGGATGGAGATAAAGTGGAAGTCTGCTTTGAACTCCATGTATCTCGACAACTGCTCAAAGGCAGTTGTTAACAGCCATGCCTTGCAGTTGATGGCTGCATGGATGCTTGCCTCCATTAGAGGAAATTAGTTGTCCTCTGGCAATTCCCATGCGACCGACACAATCGACAATAACATCCATGAGTAGTGGAACATTTTTCTATCGTCTTGTGCCTCTCTCCAGTTCGCGAGGAACTCACTGCACAGGTAGCGCACCCAGTTGATTTGTATGCCCTCTGCACATTGGTCTGCTAATGAAACCACTGGTGCCAACACCTCACATTGGGACACTTCTTCATCACCTTGCCAGCCAAGATCTGGGTGACCACCTTCATTGTGAGATCCATGGTACTTGAAATTGAATATTTGTGCGACTTCTCCTCAAGCTTAAACTTGTCCTTCATCCTTTTGTCCAGTTAGCGCTCACCTGTATTTTTGCCATATTCCTTGGCGGGATTTAGCCCTGAATGTGGTAGTAAGGTGATTCTATGGATCAACATGTCAGTTATAGGGATTAGCTCTCCCAACCACAGGCACCCGTCATGCACTAGGCACGACAACTGTTTGATAACAATTAAATTTATGGGAGCATGGTTGTAATGCGACACCCATAGCATATTAAACTATCTTGCCTTCCCCACCCCATGAATCCACTTCACCGAATCCAACACAGTGACACCAAACTCCTCATAAAACACACTCTTCTTAAAAGTATCGGTCACTAGGTGAGGGAATCACTCAGTGTCTGCCAAGTCCCAGTCCTCTAACTTTAGATGTGGGGCGTGTGCCAAGCAGGCCTTCAAATATCATATGTTCTAGCAGAAAGGGTGTATTAAGGAGAAAATTTCCCTCATCAGGGTCCTTCATGACCTTCACCTTTCCCTGGCATGGAGGGATGTATACAGGAATCTTCAAAATAGGGTCTACCCCCTCAATATCAATGTCATTCGCACCCTCATCTACGCCCTCGTCAGCCTCTAGGGCTACCACCATGCCTTACTCCTGCACTATGGGCTTCTCCTTTCTCTTATGTTTTTTTGGTGCCTTGCACACTGACAGGGTCTTCTTCTATTTATCTTTTTTCATCTTGGGAACCTCTCATGCTAGCGTAGGCTTCGGCCTAAGTGACCTTGGCGATTTTGGCACCACTGTGAGCACCTCCATACTTACGATCTTAAGGGAAGCTCCCTCATAGGCAATATACCCTTAAGCACTTGCAATCTCTATGGGTGCAGACATGAGGCTATTAAGGAGATGCTGAGCTTCCTTAGGCAACCTATAAAACACAAAACTAGCCACCAAGTCCTCAAAAAATGTAGGGTTCATGTGCAATCGATGGCATGACAAAAAAGCTTTGAAAATGAAAAGTGTTTTTCATTGGGCAACCAGATTTAATTTATAGGAAAAATTGAATTAAAATTCGATCATTCCCCCCAAAATTCCACTCGTAAATGCTATATTGGCGACATATTTTCAAAGATCTCACTCTTAATTTTAGCTTTAAATGTTGCCCCCCGCTCCTCTTAGCCATTTTATCAATGTCAAATCATGAACAGTGACAATAATGGTCACTTTTTGGCTACCTTGCGTGGCCTCTTCTCCTATAATGCAGCTCCCTTTGTGCTTCTACTGATGTTATGACATTCTTCCATTCCGTGCATTGCCCTAGTCATGTAACTCTACAACCCAAATAGTGTAGTTTATAGTCCCGTGCCTCCTTTCAGCTACCTGGAGTGCTAAGACTATGCTTCCATTATATAGTCATCTGGCTAGGTCCCTAGTGTATGGCTTCAATTGGCTACCATTTACCTTCTCTAGAAATGGATTACCATTAAATTTCACCAGCTGAACAACTCCACCATCAGTAATCTCTTTGATGACATATGGCCCCAACCAATGCATCTGAAATTTTCCTGGAATTTATCAAACTTGTTGTCATCTAATAGAAGTAAATATTTAACCTTGAAGGTGCACTGTTTGATGTGCCAATCGTGCCATGCCTTTTCATGCTCCTTCTGAACTTGTTGATGGAATCCAACCAAAAATCTATCTTCCTCCAACTCTATCAGTTGCGCGAGCCTTTCTTCTAAGGCTCCACACTAGCCATTCCTGTGAATTCCACTATCCATAGACTAGGAATATTGTACTCCATTGGCATCATAGGTTTTATGCCATAGAATGATTGAAAATGTGTCTATCCAATTAGCTTCTTACAAGTAGTTATATATACGCATAACACTTATAGTACGTGTACATCCCAATCATTCCTCTGTGCATTGAAAACCTTTGTCAGTGCATTCTCCAATATCTCATTAAATTCTTCCATCGTCCCATTAGCTTGAGGGTGATATGGCGTGCTATTTTGATGATAAACTTGTAATTCCTTTGTCAGTTCCTTGATCATTTCATTAAGGAAATGTGCACCATGATCTTTCATCAAAATCTTCAGGAAACCAAACCTATTCATCGCATATTCAAATAGGAACTTTGTTGTTGTTTCCCTTGTAAAATTCTTTACAGGCTATGCGTCTGCCCATCTGGTCAAATAATTGGTCACGATGACGATATACCATGCACCCTCCTTCTTTCCTGGAGGCTTAATTGGTCCTACAAAATAGATTTCCCATTTTTCAAATGGCTGCAATGATACTTTTGGATTTAGAGGAAGCTCATCCCTCTACAATGGCTTGCCTATCCTCTAGCATGCATCTCATGCCCTAAAATAATCTTTGACATCCTTATGTAGTGTCAGCCAGCACAACCGAATGCATAAAATCTTCTACGCTCTTGATTTTCCTTCATAATGTCCTCCCAAAACCCCTCCATGAGCTTTATCTAGGATGTTGCTTCATTCAAACTCATGCACATAACATCACAATATCTCATCTAATCCCATATTATACAAGTGACCTGAAATAAGAGAAAAGTATGCCATGCACACCACTAATTCCTTCTTTTGTTGGATGGTGTACCCTTCTGGATCTGTTCCTGTAGTCAGAAAGTGTATGATGTTTGCAAAATGATTATCTGCGATGCGCACCGAAAAGAGTTGTGAATCAGGTAGTCCTTCCTCCAAATTAGTGGGCTCCTCACCTGTTTCAATGTGCAACAGATGATCTGGTCCTACATTCAATCACCCAGGCTTCAAAATGACCTCGAAATCATATTCTTGAAACAACAGTAGCCATCTGCATATTCCCCCCCAACAAAGGCTTGTTGAACAGGTAGTTTAATGCATAATGGTTTGTATACATCTTAAAGTGTCCACCTAGCAAGTAGTGTCTAAACTTCTGGAGCACGTATACCATAGCCAAACCTTTGTGCTCTGTCATTGAATAATTCTTCTCAACCTTAGATAGCTTCCTTCTTTGGAATGTGATAGGGTGATCCAACTCTCCCTCACTAGCTTGTTTCAGTCCTAGTCCTAGTGCAATACATGACGCATCCACATGCACATGAAATTCCTTCTTCTAATTCAAGAAGACCAGGATTGGTGTGTTGACAATCTTTTATTTTAACACATCCAAGCTCTGCTGACATTCTTCATTCCAACAAAATGTAGCATCCTTTTTTAACAATTTTTCCATTGGTGTGGTAATCTGGGCATAACACTTAATGAACTTTGAGTAATAACCAGTATGCACCAACATTGCGCGCAACTGTTTGACACTCGTGGCACCTCCAAATTGATTATAAATGTGATCTTAGCTAGATCCACAATTAATCCTTGTCTGTATACTAAATGACCCAGCAAGATTCCAAAAGGGACGCAAAATAGATGCTTATTCAAGTTTAGTGCAATCTGATACCTCCGGCATGTATCCAACATCAAGTGTAGATTAGGTACATGGCACTTCACCAGCCCTAACACTGTCCAATAATCAAAGTATACCTCCAAGAACTTGTGAATGAATTCCTTGAACACTACGATGACTAAGTGTGAAAATATTTTCGGTGCATTCTTCAGTCCAAAAGGAATTATATTATACTAAAAGCACCCCCATTCAGTCATGAAGGTCGTCTTACTTCTATGTTCCGATGTGATCTTGATCTGATGGTACTCCGAGAAACCATCAATGAATCAATATGCTTCATGTCCTCCTACATTATCCAACACTTCATCGATGAACAAAGTCGGAAAAGGATCATGCACGCAAGAATCATTCAACTTCAAGAGATCTACACATATCCTTATTTCATCCTTCTTCTTATTCTTTTCCTGAACTACCATAGGACTGACCCAATCAAACTCCTCCACTGGTTCAATAATCCTTGTTAACGTTTTATCCAACTCCAAATGAACCCTTTCCTTATATTTAGGATTAAGGCGATATGGCCTCTGCTTCACAGGCTTCACGTCTGGTTTCAATGTAATCCTCATCACCCCTAAATCACCTATAATCCCTTTCAAGTTTCAAAAAATTGTAGGGAACAATCTTGGTACTCGCGGAGCAATTCAATGACCTTATCCACCATAGCATCATCCTAGTAGTCCCCTATCTTCACAAACTTCAGCTCTTCCTTTGTCCCAATGATCACTTTTGTCATTTTTAGTGGCGTGCTATTATTTGGATTCTCTATTTTTGATCGTTAAACTTCACGGTGACCTTCTATCTCTGGGATAGTAAGGTTCCTTAGATACTCCTCTTCTTCTTTAGCAGTCACATTGTAGCACTCCAATGCATGGCACAGTTGGGTGGTCCAATCTGGTTGAATCAAATCCAAGGGATCCTATGGGATTCTGAAGATCATTGCTTTGACCTACTGTGATGCTTCATCAATGCACTCAAATCCATATTCAAACCCGAATGTCATCAAGAATCCCTGTTTCAAAATATCCCATTCATCCGTGCCATGGTGGAGCTCTATCTCCAAGTACCAATTCATAGGTATTACATCCAAGGTATGACAGAAAAGATGCACCCACTCTGGTAGCGGTTATGCTCCATAAGCATCGGTCCATTTGGATAAGTGATTGTGTGGATCACTCCTCCCATCATATTTCTCTATCAATCTCACCTTTGGGCGACCAAACCTCACCTTCATTAGTCTTCTATATTCGCATCATCCATCGAAGTTGTCTTTACACATACCCCACCATCTTACAGATGTAGTGCGTAACGCTAAGTCTAAGGTTTGGAAGCGATGCTTATTGGACACTCCCCTTTCAAATGCATTCAAAAATTTATTAATGTCAGTTAAACCATCATAATAAGGCAGACGTCTTACCTCCCTCAATATACATCGCAACGATTTAGTCATCATGTTACATGTAGCATAGACACTTCGTGCAATCTATTCTGTGAGTGTTTCAATTCCTCATCTGAATCTGATGTGCAGGAGATTTATTGGTCCCATGCAATACATCCATCTACTGTTGGATTCAACCAATATTGATCTCGTGCTGTTATCTTATAAATCTGGTCCAAATAATCATCACTTTCATAATCACAGATCAATTTAGTATAGCGCAATCCTTCTGCAAGTTCTAAAGGTACTAATATGTGGAGAAATTTTCTTTCAAATTACATCGTTCACTTCTTCAATTTGATCACCCCGTTCATGTCGATAGCCCAGTCTATCCCAAGGAGCACAGGGTAGGGATTGTTGTCATTGACAATCTCTATTACTTCGAAATCCGCCAATGCGCTTGTACCTTCAATATCAATTGTCACTCCTTGAAATCTTCCCATGGGGATAATATTTTGTTGATTCTCCATTCTTAATTGAATCGGAGACCACTATAGTGCAGGTATCCCCATTCTCTCCCATGTTTGTTTAGGCAAAACATTCACATTTGACCCTAGATCCAAAATAACTTGATCCATTTCATACTCTCCTATCTGCACAATGAGCCTCATTCATGCTCTATTCTTACCTTATGCTTACCAATATTCCTTCCTACACACTGTCTGTCAAGAGCATTTTCTTTTCCCTCACACTTATTTATCAGCTCCTGTAATCATTTCACAACCTTGCTCTCGTGCAACAACTTCATACAGGTCTCTAAGAAAGTAGTAAGCATAGATGGGTTCATTTCTTCAACTAGATTTTCCTGACTTCTTGAGGTAGAAGCCTTAGCAAACATTTCTTTGCTTCCATGATGGTTTCGTTCGTGCACTCCAAATCAAAGCCAACCTCCTTTTCTATAGCTTTATGGACCCATTCACCTTTTTCACGCCAGTTTCCCTTATCTTCGCCATTTGTCATTCCACTTCGTATCACAATATTCATGTTGGGGTCCTCTTCGTGGGGTTCAACCCTCATCATCTACAGGTTCTCCATAGGTTGCATCCCATTTTCGCACATCTTAGCTATTAGGACAAGGTAGGCTTTTGTCGCGTGGTCAAACTGAGTGCAGTATTGGCACAACGGGCACGTTGCATTTGTGAACTCTCACGCATAGTGTCTTAGACCTCCACAATTGTAGGAAATAACTTTTCCCTGATCTCTTGGAGGCCGTCCTCCACCTCAGCCTCATTCGCGTCTCTAATATCCTCCTCGTGGCCCCCAATGCCTTGATCTAGAGGCCAAGTTTCTATCTGCATACAATATGTCGGTATTCTCTCCATCATTAACTCATAACTTTGACAATTGTGCTCATCGTGACCCACTGATTTGCAGAAGTTGTAGAAGAGTTGTTGTGGTGTCTGTACAAATTTATGCAGCAAGTGGAAATTATATGTCGCATTTTTTCCATCTACTTGACAGATAGCACACCACAACGCAGGCCTTGCACTTGATCTTGCTTGAGCTTCTAGTCTTAGAGGCATCAACCCTCCTCCTGTTACATAATTCACAAAGACAAGGAAATGATCTTTATCATGCCCTTGACTCTTACATTTCAAACACCAAGCCTCTTTGTGTAGCTCTAGCCAAGCCGCTTTATCCTTCTTCAGACTTTGGAATCCTAGGCAAAGTTTTTGCAACTCTGTGTGAATCTGCTTAACTCCCAAATCAACATCTTGAATTGGTGTCTCGTGTAGTCCCATTGCAATTTCCAGGGCCTCTACTTGGGTCCCAATATTTTATTGTGATAAAGCAACCCTCAGATGAGGCAAGAGCGAAGCCACAAACCATTTATGGTGTTTCCCATCCGTAAGATTCATGTTAGCTTCATGAATCTTGCACTTCGATCTCTAATCCAGCTCCTAGGGTGTCTTGCTAGGATTCATCATGATCTCCTTGAATCTAATGATTGATTGAGCTTCAGAATTGGGCCTATTGAATTCCTTATTCAACACAGTATGAATGTCCACCAATGTAGCCATTGGGTTATCAGTGTAGTATTTAATGTACCATGTTAGCACGCGTTCCCATAAATAAGTTACCAATGTAGCTTTCTTCATTTGATCATCTGTAATTCATTGGGATTCCCACACAACCTTCACAACGAATGAGCACTGGTCCGGGTCCTCATTCCCCAAGCCCTTGAAAATGAGCAATTTGACTAAATTCTCCATACTGAATCGTGGTGGAGGTGGTGGCAGTGTGGGTGAAGGTGTATGCAATGGAGGTGAAGATGGAGGTGGTGTGGGTGGATGTGGTATTCGTGTGAACCCTTGCCTTATTAACTAAACAATGCTCTGCGGAGAAGCTTGTACTTCTTCTTTGTCATCACTCAGAGGAGGTCTATTGAAGAAGTGTTGCTCTACTTCGTTATAGCTAACCGAAGTATTGACCGCAAACTCTGTCACAAATCCTCATATGATATGATCAAGCCAGTGATCAACAGTGCATGTGATATTATCTTCAGAAGCCTCCAATCTACGTACTAACTCTAGGGTCCACACTATCAGACTCTCAAGCCTCCACCTTCCTTGGTCGTCTGCCAATTTAGCGATCCACTTGTATAATTCAACCATGAAGGAACAAAAGAAGGTTTCGTGTATCTCTATGTACAGATACCTATCCAACCACTGTTCTTTCATCAATCATGGTTTCTTGTTCTCTTGCACTGTGAATTTGTGTACCTTTTGATCCAACCAATCTTTAATTTCCTTCTTAGTTGGATTCTAGTGATGCAATATCACACATCACTTTATGCAGATCCTAGTCTCGATAATGAAACCATTTGTTGGCTTAGTGGGCCCTGACTTAGGTTCAACATTAAGTTTTAGCCAAAAACATCCCTACACTATTGGCCCTTTCGACATCAATCCACGGAGCGTGGACTGAAGTCTCACCCAAAGCAGTATGGAGGGATGCTGGAACTAAGTTTCTGCATCTAGAGATGGTAGTGATGTCATTTTATACCCTAGTTTTGCATTTGCACAGATCAACAAGCCCTCACGAATTATCGATATAACTTCCTCTTAACAGCCTCTAAACTTTCGCAAAGGTCTACGACTATCTTTCGCAAACCTTAAACATGAAAATCAACCACTTAAGCACCTTTGTAATCTATACTAAGTATGATATTATTCAGATTGGCTTAAGTGTCTGATATCTTTAGCATGCATTAAGATATTCTTCGTGTAAGCATATATTATTAGTTGTGTTCATATAACAATGTAAAACATACAAATTTGCACATCAATACAACATTAAATCATAAACCCATTACTCATCATAACATAAACTCATTCATTCATAACAAAAGTAACAGATAAAACACATATATTTCCAGAGCAATCTCTTTATTAATACTTCGAATTTTCTTATAGACTCAAAACTACCCTGTGCACTCAGCTGTAAGCATTCGTGCACAAAGCTACGGAATCTACTCTAGGCCTCTGCATACATAGCTGCAGAGGCTCTTTTCTACTCCAAGACTCTTCATTTTTTCTGCTAATGACCCATTACATTCCTCATCATCAATTAATGAACTGCCTTAGACTCTTCTAAGACTCTCCTTTTTATACAATCCCATGGCCTGCTGACCATGGGTAGATCTTCTAAATCTGACACAATTTACATAAACAGAATGGTAAAACCTTTTATGACACTTTACATCTACACACTTCGCGACCACATATTGTGGAGACTTTACACTTTGCATACAAAAACTTGGGCTTTCTGCCCCAAAAATTGGGCTTTTGGCCCCAAAATTGACCTTAGGGGACTCTATCCCAACAAAATCTCTATCACACTGGACCAAATTTTTAGATGAGAGGTTGTGTTAGGGAAGATGAGATCTTTGACATCCTTAAATATTGTGACGAGGAACCTTGTGGAGGGCACTTCGCAGATAAGCAAAAGGATACAAATTATTTTCGACGTGATATTATTGGCCAACAATATAGCAGGATGCCAAGAAGTTCATGAAAGGATGTGATAGTAGCCAAAGGATGGGGCAACCACTACAATCAAATGAGATGTCGTTACACCCTCAAATAGTCTTAGAACCTTTTGAGAAATGGGCCTTGGAATTCGTGGGACCAATTATTCCTTCATCTAGACAAAAATCCTACATCTTGGTTTGCACTGACTATGTCACAAAAAGGGTTGAGGAAAAAGCACTAACTAGATCCATCGAGTGGGCTGTTTCAGACAGCCTATTTGAAGTCATCTTTGTCTGTTTTTGGATACCTAGGGAGATAATGACAGATGGAGGGCCCCAATTTAAATCCCATATAATCCAAATGTTGGTTGGAAAATATAAAATCCATCATAGAATCACAACATCTTATCACCCACAAGGAAATGGCCAAGTTGAAAGCACCAACAAGGTCATTGAGGGGATTCTTACCAAGACTATGTCTAGTCACCAAAGGAATTGGGCTAATAAAATTCTATAAGTGTTATGGGCATATAGAACTACATGGAGGAATATTACGGGATTCACACCATACAAACTTGTGTATGGTAAAAATCCATTATTCCCTATTGAGGTCGAAATCAAGACATTGAGAACATCATTGCAGGTGAATTTAGATCTAGCTACAACACAAAAGAAAAGGTTGAACCAACTCAATGAATTGGAGGAGAAACAACATGCTTCTATCCAACAAACATAGATTATGTAGCGGTAGAGAGCTAAGTGGCATGATAGGTTCATCAAGAAGAAGAAGTTTCAAAAAGGAGATTGGGCTCTCTTATATGATTCAAGATTCAGGGACTTCAAAAGTAAGCTGTGCAACAGATGGCTAGGTCGTGATGAGATAGACGTAATATTTGACAATGGGACTATGAATTTGGTTTCCATTGACAATGCGAGGACACCATTGCTTCATAAACCTGCTTCAAGGTATTAATTTGTTAACATTATCACCAATTCGGACCATCAGAATACATGAGCAGGGGAAAAATCCCCTATGCAGCCAAAATTCTAATGTTTCAATAAGTGTAGCAACTGAAAATGAATCTTTGTTGACAGATGTTATACTTGCTAAAAAGAATAAAAATAAGAAAATAAGAAAATAAATAATGAAAATAATTTGGCTGTGAAAACCTCTTTTGGCCACAGACAAACAATTTCTATAATAGTTGAAACAACACTTGGCTATTGCTACACACTTTGAAACAACATTTGTTATTTGAAGCATATCTTAGAATAATTTTGTTACATGATTGTTTTAGTTCTTTATTTTTATCTTTTGAGGAAACCAATAATACATAACAGTTGTCTTGGCCGTTACATATATAAGAGCCGATTACTTTTAGAAATAATCCAAGTAAATTATCTAATGTGATAGACAACATGCATCACCATGATTGAGGAGCAATGGCCTTGACCACCGGAATTAATTTCACACACCTCGTCACCAATGTCTTCTCTCCATGTTACACCAGGTATGTCATGAAATGGTAATATCTCTATCTTCTTTTTTTTAGTAATTATGGAAATCTAATGCGATATCCTTTTGACAACCGAGGATGATCGTCACATTTAAGCTGGGGGGAGTACAAATTACATTATGACATGACCTTTGCATGACTCGTGAACGTTTAAACCGATGCTAAATTATGACGATCTCATAATCATTATCATTTAATCATCGATCATGCCAAAAATTGAATTATACCTCAGACTAGACCTTCCATAACTGAGCATTAACAAGGAAATGTTATTGTGCAGTACGAATCCTGATTTGAAATCCTTGCCTTTAACCTCACTATGTCACCCTACCATTTACCCATTGTTGAAGCATTGCATCTTCATTCAGAACTTTCAAACAAAAATGGAGGAGAACAGTTTGTAGAGCTAGAACAACTGAGCATTGTGTCGATCACTTTAGAATTTCTCAAGGAGGAGAAGAGAGGAGAACAACATTGAAACAACGTAGCAACCGATGGGGCGATAATTCAACATGAACCAAGATCAACAGAGGCATTGGAAAACTACCTTGAAGCATGCAAAATTTTTAAAGACACAGGTTCGTTTGACTTTTTCCAAAGGCTAGAAGGATCAGACGAGACAATTAATATAGAATTCGCTAACAATTTAAAGAGGAATCAAACAGAGGTCAGGGGATTGCAGATGGAAGTTGCAGAGCAGGTAATTTCCTATGTGATGACATTTCCAACAGAGGGAAAAAGGTGGTTTAATAGAAAAATCAATGACCCCTATTTGAAGGAGGATTTTCTCCAAGGGAGGAATGGATGGTGAAGAAATGAAGAGGAATTGATAGGTTGTTTCTTCCCCAACCATGGGAATATGTCATCCTTTACCTCATTAACTATATCACCTATGAGGGAATGGAAAGAATTGTATTAAATTACCACTTCTCATTGTTAAATCAACTATAAAATCGACATATGATAAACCTCCCATATGTTTTGCTGGATAATATTAGGCATATGGCCATCATGGTGAAGACAGATGTGCATCCAAATACTTACATCACAAACCACAACCTCATCAAGATAATTGTGCTTGACACCCTAAGTCACCAGGGCAGGAGCTGGGACAAATTCATGGGAAAGAAGGCTACGACTAGTCACAGGAAGTGATATCGGACGTCCGATGAAGCTCCTGTGGAAACCAATGAGAAGCCCCAGCCCTCAAAAGTAAGGCTGGAAAGAGACTAGTTGACAAGAAAATTGGTGATAAGAAGCCAAAACAAAGAGTAATGGTTAGTGGGAACCTAGATTCACCATCCATGTCTGAGAAGAGAAAGGATGTAGTGAAGTAGGAAGATGAAGAACAGGCTCAACTGGGAGAACCTTCTTCACTAGGTAAGAACAAGACCCAATCCTTGTTGCCTAATATTGAATGTTTAGAAAGAGAAAATGAAAATTTAAGGAAGCAGTTAACAAAGGATAAGGTAGAGGCAAGGGCCCTAGGCTTAGATACTTTGGTTGAGGTTATAGATAAGGTTGGGGAGGAAAATGTTATGGGTTCTATGTGCACAACCTATGCTAAGGATCTAGTGACAGTGGGGTATAGAGTCTAGGCAGTGGACACCATTTCAAGGGAAACACAAACTGAGTCTTGGAAAGCTGAAGCACAAAAACCAGTTGAAGATGTTCTTGTTACATAAGAACCAACAGATGAGATGAAGCATTCTACAGAGGGTAATTTGGTACCTGATCCATAGGATCCCTTAGATGACACTACTCTTACGCAAGAACCAACAGTGGAAGTGGAATCTGACCAAGGGGAAAAAGAAGAAGCCAATATACATGAACCTGTGGTTGACACTTATGTTACAAAAGAAACAACAGTGGAAACAAAAGCTAACCAAGGGGAAATGATACACAATAACATGTCAATGACATTGTTTCTACATAAGAACTAATATTTGAAGTGGAAGCTAACTAGGGAGAAAAAGAAGCTATTACATAAGAACCCATTGATGACGTTGTTGTTACACAAGAACTAGCAGCCGAAATGGAGAAGTTTCACCCTCGGGAGGCTGTTACACATTCAATTTTTAATTCATGTGGGAAAACAGTAGGTCCCGATGAAGGATGGTGTTTTGAAAGAATGTTGTTGATACCAGAGTTACAAAAATGGAAGCAGTAGGTTCTCTCTCTACAATATGGAATGATATCACTCAAGGTACATAAGAAGATGATGAATTCACTCTGGGAGAAATGGTCAAAGGAAGAATGGGTGAGAGAATGAGAAAAGAAAAGGAATAAGGAAGCGATGAAGAAGAAATACGAACAATTACAACTATTACAGTGGTAGGTTCTAGATCTAACAAATGATAAGATGAAGCTTCATGAGCTTATCTTGAACCTGGTAGGCTGCAAGAGGCCTTCCCCATCATATCTAGTGTTCCTATGGGAACATTATTATTTGTTTCAATTAAAATCATCCTTTCAAAACAAACCCTATTTGGGTTCTTCTACCCATACTTTTATTAAAAAAAATTGTGCTTGTGATTTTGATCAAGAAATATTACTTTGTGAGTTGCTTTTGCATAACATAATGTGTGAATATGTCAGTACAAATATGGTGGCAAGTGTTTTTTATTATATGTGGGATTTTTATTTGTCAGGCTTCATTTCTTTTATGAGGAATCTAATCAAATTGAATTTTTCCATGAAGTCAACTAAGACCAATGAAGAAAGGGAAACATTATGGATTAGTGAAGAACCCATAATGGTTTTTGAATTGATATGTGAGTTCAAGTTGTTCTTGAGTACGCTGAAATCATGGAACAGTTAGCCACTTACAAAAAAAGGATTGTGGGGGTTTTCCTCAATCTTTATGTACAAATGAAAATTTGAGCACTAATAGGGTACCTTAAGTGTACCAAAGCTTGTATTGTATAATTACAAGAAGGATATCCTTTTGAGTTTAGGAATTTTGTGGTTTCTATTACACGAGTACCAGAATATGCCTAGGTGGTGCAAACATTAGGAGCCTTCTAGATCTAACTTAAATTCAAATATCCTCTCATTTGGTTACTTCTAGAGGAATACCAGTTGTATTTTTGGGTGCAGGCATTGTAGTTGTTGGGTGAGGGATCCCCCAAGGGTAGTTTTGGGGCTTAGAGCCCAAATTTTAGTCCAATTTTGTAATTCCAATGTAAAGGCTCCACAATTTCTGGGAGCAGACTGCATAATGGTTAAAGAGTCATAGCATTGTACGCCCTTATTTTGATAATTTAATGTCAGTTGTAGAAGATCTACCCATGGTTCGTGGACCATGGGATTGTATAAATAGAGCAAAGCTCTAAGTAGATAGAAACCAATTTAAGATGGAATAATGAAGATGTATGCAAGATAGCTCTAAAGTGTGAGTCTAAGTTTTGGGTCATAGCATAGGAAGAGGCTCTGTAGCTGAGTGCACAGAGGCCTAGTAGTTTGCAGCTGAGTCCGTAGACCCGTGCAGCTAAGTGCACAAGGCTAGTTGAGTTTATAATCATTTGAAAGTATTAATAAAGAGAAGTTTTCTATCATTAATGTATATTTAGATCCTATCTATTCATATATTATATCAGGTATGAAATTCACGTCTAATGATTATATGATGCGTGAATGTGTATAATTGTATTGGTTAAATGAACGCAAGTAAGAACATCTATTTACACGAAGCTAACTAAGTTATCTTAATAAGATAAGTAAGATACTTAGCATAGATTTGGGAAATATCATAGTTTTCTGCCCTAGCAGTGTAAAAGGACTTCAACCCCTGGTTAGGAGTGTGTGAAAAATGATTGTAACAGATCGTGATGATACTAAAGGGTGGAACAGAGCACAAAGCGATCTGTGTGAAGGTAGGTCTAGATGGAATAAACTGACATCACAACCATCTCAAGGGCACAAAAACTTGGTTCCAACATTCCCCATACTGCTTTGGGTGAGACTTCAGTCTACGCTCCACGGGCTAATGCCGAAAGGGCCAGTAGTGTAGGGATTTCTTTGGCTACCTAACATTGAACCTAGGTCATGCCTCCATAAGCCAACAAATGGTTATGTTGCTGGGACTAGAATCTGCATAAGATATGTGTGATGTTGTATCATTGGAATCCAACTAAGAAATAAATCGAAGGATGGTTTGATAGAAGCATTCACAAGTTCACGGCACAAGAAAAAAAAAACCCACAACTGTCAAAAGAACAATGGTTAGACAACTACCTTTATACGGACATCCACAAAATTTTTTTTGCATCCTTCCCTACTGAGCTATACGAGTGGATTGGAAAGCTAGCAGATAGATAAGGAAGGTGGAAAATTGACAGTCCTATTAAGTGGACCCCAGAGTTAGTGTGAAGGTTGGAAGCATCAGAGGATAAGGTTGCATGCGCCATAGGTCATTAGCTCGATCAAATTATAGGAGGATTTATTACTGAGTTCGCGGTTGAAACCTCAGTTAGCTACAGCGAGGTAGCACAACACCTTCTCAAAGGACCGTGAGGTAAGTACGTAAAATCTTTGAATACTTAGATTAAAATGTTTTTGTGTGAAAAGAGGGTTTTGCAGTTACCTTGATCTTCAGGGCTACATGAATTTGAACGGTTTACAGGAACGAAGGAAATAAGGGTCTAGAAAATATCCCCTTGATTTCACCTCTGCAAGGGGATGAGGAAGAGCTCATGAAGGTCTCTCCATGAAGTGATATTCATTTGATAAGACAAAGAATTCTGTGAATACCACCCTTTCCCACACCACCACTGGCTTCACCGCCATCACCTCCAAATTCACCCGTACCACCTCCACCACCACTGCAATTCAGTATGTAAAACATGTTGAAGTTGCCTGTGTTCAAGGGTTTGGGAAATGAGGATCTAGACCAATTCTGGTTCGTTGTAAGCGCTGTATAGGAAGCGCAAGGTGTTAGAAATGACCATATAAAGAAAGAGACGCTGGTTAGTACCCTACAGGATCACGCACTTAAGTGGTATATTAATTAGTCCAACGATAACCCTACTGCGAGAGTCGCAAATATCCAAACATCGCTAAATAGTTAATTTAGCAGGCCTAAGTCTAAAGCGTAGTCAATTATGGGATTTAAAGAGATGACGATGCTACCAGGCAAGACTCCTTGGGAACTATATCAGAGACTGAAATGTGCAATCCACAAAGCCAATATGAATCTAACAAATGGACAACATCACGAGTGGTTTGTAGCTTCACTACTACCACACTTAAGGAGTGCGCTGTTGCAGCAGAAGATAATGACTCACGCAGAGACCTTGGAGATTTCCATGAGACTGCATGAGACCCAAATGCAAGATCATAACCTAGGAGTTCAACAAATCCATGCGCAGCTGAGGAATCTATGCCTTGAGATGCAAAGTCTGAAATAGGATAAGATTGTTCGACCAGAGGTACGTGAAGGAGTGTGGTGCGTAAAATGCATGAGTCAAGGTCATGACAAAGACCACTACCTAGTCTTTAAAAATTACCTCGCAAGAGGAGGATTGATGCCTTTAAGACCAGAAGCTCAAGTAGGACCTAGCATGATGCCTACTTTGTGGTGAGCTATCTGTCAAATAGCAGGAAAAGATGCCACGGATAACTGCCACTTGTTACAAAAGTATACACAAACTTCACAATAGTTGTTCTGCAAGTTTTGTAGGTCATCGGGATATAATGAGCATAGTTACAGAAGCTATGAATTGATGATGGATAGAACACTTTCCTATAGAGTTTAGGTTGAAACGTGACCCCTTGACCAGAATGCAAGAATGGAGTAGACAAATTTCAGGGGTGCGGACGAGGCTGAGGAGGAGGAGGACCTGGTAGAGGTTGCAGAAAGTTGATTTTCTACAATTGCAAAGGACCAAGACACTATGCCCATGATTGCACTAATACAACGAACCCATTGTGTAAGTATTGCACACTATTTGATCATGAGACAGACGATTGTCCTACGCTGATAACTAGGAAATGTGACAAAGGAACACTACTGCCTCCCTCGACTTAGAACCGCGTGAGGAAGATCTGAACGTAATAATTGTGCTCTAAAGTGGAATCGCAATGAGAGATGACAAAGGGAAATAACTAGAATATAGTACTTTGGTCCATAGAGCCTTGATGAAAGAATTTGTGTTTGATTTGGAGCATGCTTGGGAAACCTTCATGGAAGCTAAGAAGAGCTTCAATGAGGCCTCCACTTCAGGAAGCAAAGATAAGCCTAAGTAAAAAATGGACCCCTCTATGCTCACGACTTTCCTGGAAACCTGTATGAAGTTATTGCATAACAGTAATGTTGTGAAAGGGTTACAGGAACTCATCAACAAATGTGTTGGGACTGTGCTAGGTGAGCTACGTGTAGTCTGCAAGATCAAAAAGCATAAGACAAGGACATAATGTGAAATGAGACTCACTACATAAATTGAAGAATACGAAATGGATCAAGTCATTCTAGATTTGGGATTAGATGTGAATTTCTACCAAAACAGACACGGGAGAGAATGGGGAGACCTATGTTGCAATGGTCTCTAATTTAGCTAAGGATGGTGAATCAATAGAAAATCATACCCTTGGGGCGATTACAAGGAGTAACTGTGGATATTGAGGGAGCAAGTGCACTAGCAAATTTTGAAGTAATAGAGATTATTTATGATAGAAATCCCTACCCCGCACTCTTGGGAATTAACTGGGCTATTGATATGAATGGAGTAATCAGTCTGAAGAAGTGAAAAATGATCTTTGAGAAGAAATCACTGCATTTAATAATATACCTGGATACTGTTGAAGGATCACGCTATATGAAACTTGTCTGTGACTATGAAAGTGATGATGATCTGGACTATATCTATAATATAACAGCGTGAGACCAAGATGGGGTGAATCCCACTGCGAATGGGCATATTACATGGGAGTGCGAGAGTTATTGCACTTCAGATTCCGATGAAGAAATAGAATGGTGGCAGTATCGGTTACATGAGGTTACTACGCTGAATTGCAATATGATGACCACGTCGCGGTGCTGCGTGTCGACAGAAGCAAAGAAATTTTCCCACTTATGATGGTCTGAATGAGGTAGATACCTTCTTGGATGCATTTGAAAGGGAGGTCCCAGAAAAGCAATGCTTCAAGGCCTTGGATTGGGTACTTCGCACTACACTAGTGAGATGGTGGGGTATGCACAAAGGGAGTTTTGATGATTGGCATGAATGTATGATAATGATGACCTGCATCTACATTTGGCCAAGTGGATGCAGGCCTATTGAGAAAATACACAACCTGAGTGGTACACCTATTCTATCATACCCTAGATGTTATACCAATGAATTGGTATATAGAAACAAAGCTCCTCCATGGGACAAGCGAATGGGATATCCTGTGTGAGGGATTCATGATGACCTTCAATTTTGAGGATAGGTGGGAAAATATTGATTAAGTGCTACAACAGGTAAAAGTGACCATGTTTAGGATACCACAGGAGCCTTTAGACTTGATCTAGCTTGAATGGGCTACGCAGTTGAGTCACGAGCTAGAATGTTATAATGTCACTGCTAAAGAGGAGGATGAGGATCCTCAGAATATTAACATTATAGAAGCAGAAGGCCACTGCGAGGTTCAAGGACCATAGATTGAGAACCCCGATATAAATCTACTAGTGAAAACTAAGCAGGTGAGCATTGGTACGGAAGCAGAACCCAAATTTGCAAAGATCAGAGACTATTGGGACGATGCGACAATGGATAAGGTCGTTGAGCTACTCCGTGAGTACCAGGACTTATTACCAACCATGTTTATGGATTTTAAAGGAATAATCAGAGATCTCAGAGTGATGAAGATCATGTTAAAGCCCAATGCAAAGCCAGTTAAGAAGAGGCCTTAACACTTAAATCTAAAATGCAAGGAGAAGGTCCGCATAGAACTAGACAAAATGCATGCAGTAGGTATCATTGAGCCTGTGGAATAATCCTATTGGGTAAGCCCAATGGTGGTGCAAGAGAAGAAGAGTAAGGATGAGTTAAGGATATGCATGGATCTCAGAAAATTGAATGACGCTTGTGTGCATGATCCATTCCCAACTCCATTCACGGATGAAGTGTTGGACAATGTAGGTGGTTCAGAAGCATATTATTTCACTGATGGATTCTTAGGGTACCACTAGATCAAAATTGCATTCGAGGATAGGAGTAAGACAACCTTCATGACTGAGTGGGGTTGCTTTCAATATACTATCATGTCATTTGTATTGAAGAATGCGCAGACCATATTTTTTCACATGGTTGTTGCAACATTTAAGGAATATATTCATAAGTTCTTGGAGGTCTATTTTGATGACTAGACTGTATTAGGGCTAGTTAAGCACCATGTAGCAAGCTTGCACTTGATGCTGGATACCTGTCGAAGATACAAAATTGCACTCAAAATCAAGAAGTGTCTATTTCTCATTCCTTTTGGGAACCTATTGGGGCACGTGGTTTGAAGACAGGGGCTGATGGTAGACCCCTCGAAGATCATGATGATTCTAAACTTGGAAGTGTCGAGAAGTGTGAAACAACTGTGTGCTACTTTGGGACACACGGGGTATTACAGAAAGTTTATCAAAGGATATGCCCACATCACCTCGCAATTGGAAAATTTGTTTAAGAAGGATGTCATGTTCTACTGGAACGATGACTGTAAGAAAATCCAGGATATATTGAAAGAAAATATGGTTATTGTGCTGATTCTTGTCTTCTCGAACTGGAAGAAAGAGTTTCATGTCCATGTTGATGCGTCTTGTATAGCGTTGGGGGCAGTAATAACATAGGATGGTAAAGAAGGCTTGGATCACCCTTTCACATTCACAAGTAGTAGATTATCCAAAGCAGAGAAGAACTATTCCACCACTAAGCACAAGGGGATAGCTATGGTATATGCACTCCAGAAATATCGACACTACTTGCTAGGAGGCCACCTTAAGATGTATACAAAACATTCCGTGCTAAAGTACCTAGTCAATAAGCTTGTGTTGGGGGGGAACATCTGCAATGGCTTTTATTATTCCAAGAATATTATTTTGAAGTTGTTGTGAATCCTGGACGATTGAATGTGGGACCAAATCACCTGTCGCGCATTGAGATAGGGGAGGGACCTACTAGTTTGGAGGAAGGATTACCCGACGCATAGCTCTTTGTTGTGTGCATAGAGGATGTACATTTTGAAGATATAGTACACTTCCTAACAACTAGAACTGTGTCGGAAGGTTACTCTATCCAACAAAAGAAGGAATTAGTGGTGCATGCAACAGATTTCTCTGTCATTACTGGGAATCTATACAAGATGGGGAATGATGAAATAATGTAAAGGTATATACCTGAGTTTGAATGGAGGAGAATCCCTGCAGATGCTCATGGGGCACCATAAGAGGAAATTATGTAGTAAGAGCAATCACGTAGAAGATTCTATGTACAATGTTGTGCTGGCCAACCCTTCATGAGGATTCAAAAGCATATTGCAAGGCATGCGATGTATGCCAAAGAATAGGTAGGCCATTGCGGAAGGATGAAATGCCTTGGAATCCATAAATGACATTGCAACCTTTTGAAAAATGGGCAATAGATTTTTTAGGACCCATCAAACCTCAAGGAAAGACAAACGTGAGGTATATTATCACTGCGACAGAGTATCTAACTTGTTCGGCAGAAGTGCAGTCGGTGAAGGAATGCATGAGCATGACTGCTGCGAAGTTTCTATTTGAACATGTACTGAGGTTACTTGGATGTCCAAAGATCTTGATGAGCGAAAGCGGTATGCACTTCCTGAAAGAGACGATCAATATAGTAACAGAGGAATTTCAGGTGTACCATCAAAAGTGCACACCTTATCACCCACAAGCTAATAAGACAGTGGAGGTGTTCAACAAAGTACTGGAAACCGTGCTAACCAATGTATGCAATGCACAACGAAGTGATTGAGAGCTACACATACCTATAGTGTTATGGGCTTATTAGACAACATACAAGAAGCTGACGCGACATACACCTTTTAGATTTGTCTATGGAGTGGAAGCTATAATGCCTATGGAATACATCATGCCTAGTCTATGCATAGCAGTGCTCACGGATATGATGGATCACAGAGCCCTAGAGGAGAGGCTCACATAGCTGGATGAGCTCAAAGAAGAACCATTTTTGGTTGGATTTCACCAGCAGGTCCAAAAGCAACACAAAAAAGCATGGCACGACTGACATATTAAGCTGCGCACATTCAAGGTAAACGATTTGGTTTTGTTGTATGATAATAAGTTTGATAAATTCCCTGGAAAGTTCAGAATGCACTGGTTAGGGCTGTATATTATTAAATAGATTACTAACGGAGGTGTGGTGCAGCTGGTTAAGTTGAATGGAGATCCCTTCCCAGGAAAGGTGAATGGCAGTTGCTTGAAGCCATACACCGACGATATGAAAGTGTCATAGTCTTAGAATTCTAAGTAGCTGAAAGGAGGCACATGACTATAAAGTACTCTTCCCGGGAACTGCACGTAGTAGTGAAGTGTCGCAGGGTCCACAACATCACAAGGACAGTTGCACTGGCATGCAGGTTGCCAGAAAGTGACTGTTAAAGTTGCTATTCATGATTTGATGCATGGTTTGAGGCCAAATGGAGCGGGTGACAGGCATTTAAGGCAAACTTTATGGGCTAGATTCTTGAAAATCTGCCACTAATCTAGTATTAATGGATTGAATGTGGGGGGAACGGTCGAATTCAAATTCAAAAGGCCCTATAAAGTACAAGTGGTTGTCCATCAAAAAACACTTGACGTTTTGAGAATTGAGCTATTGCGCTATCAACTGTGTATGGACCTTTCAAAATTTTAGGCTTTAAGAGCAAGTTCAATGTTTGAAACATTGTCAAAGGAGACATAGGACCTCCTGACTAGAATGGTGTCAGCACCCGAGGAATCTATGGACATAGGAGTAGTGCTAGCCAAGGAACCTGTGTAGGAAATTACGGAAGTAGAAGCCCCAGAGAGTGCCAAAATAATTGTTAAGGTCCCTAAATCACTGCAAACACTGATACCTAAGAAGGATTTGCATGCCATGATACCAGTGCATGTCTCACCTCAAAATCCACTGAGGACTAAGCTCACATTGCAGGAAAAGGGGAAGGCCATTAATCTGGAGGCTGATGAGGAGGAAGAGTTTGAAGAAATCTTGGTGGAGGAGGAGGATGTAGAGATGGATGTTGAAACCTAGGGTGCGGACCCTATTACCCAGTTGTGGGAATATGTTCCTCCACACAAGGGTAAAGCCAAGGTGCTGAAGGATATAGAGGAGAGAAATATCTCTCTGTAAACTCTGTTGCTCCTAGATGATATTATTTTTGAGGGAACGCACTTGGGACAGGTTCCCATGTTAACATTTGATGACTGGGACCTCGCAGACCACGAGAAATTCCTAAATTTAGTGACTGCGATGCTAATGCACCACAAGATAGACGCACTGGCTAGAATGATTGAATTGGAGCTGCGCAAGTGGCTCAAAGGTGTTGAGAAAGTAGGGTTGCTAAAGCTGCTTTAGATGCCACATTACCACCATGCCCCAGCAATCGCTTCCATCATCAGGCAGTTGCTTTGCTTGGTGGATGATGGGTGCTTATGGCTAGAGGACCCCTTCCCCATTACAGACCATTTGATTCACTAGATTACATGGCTCTCTTGCTCAGGGGAGGATCCAAAAAACATTTCAGAGGCAAAAGGTGGCGAGTTAGCACTCGCAAAGGCAATGAAAAGAAGCTTAAGTTGGATAAGAAGAAGTGAGGGTATGCCATCTCCAACATCAACAACCCTGCAGTCAAGTTTGTTACATAGATATTGGTAAAGAAGGTGATGTGGAAGTGCCATGCGGATGAGGTGCCCGTGCCAGTGGTTGCACTAGCAACATGATGCATAGAAGGGGTCTAGTTCAACTAGGAAAACTATCTATGCAGTGAGTTCCTTGCGAACTTCTGTGAGGCACAGGAGCAAGGAAAAACATTTCATTACACATGGATCTTGTTGTCAATTGTACTGGTGGCCTAGGAGCTACCTGAAGATAGATTGTTCCACTCAGTTGTGCTGGACCTTCAAGAGGCAACTAAGTATGCTTCGTTGTGGGTGACCAAGGATGCAGAGCAGATCAGGGAAAGCAAGATATTTTGGGTGCTAATGGAAATGAACATCCAGATGGGGATCAATCGCAAGCCGTGGTTATTTCCCACAGTATACAACAATTTGCAGAGCTTTGTAGAGTTCAAATCTACCTTCCACCATGTCTTCATCAGGGTGTGCAAGGAACCTATGAAGACGTGGCATGATTTACCATACTTGGTGACAGATAATGTCATTTTTGTAGTCCTTGAGTCTTTGTTTCCAGAGTGGTGTGCTCTAGCTAACTCTGTGGTGGAAGCAAAGAAGTCCACCACACAGCACAAGAAAGAAGAGACAAAACTTCAGATGGCGCAGCTAGCGGAAAATTGCAGGAAAGAATAAGCAGTGGCTAAGGATCACGCAGTGCATGACACTGCGCAGTTGGCAGAGAAGAAGAAAAAATAGATGAAGAGCGCAAAAGACAAAAGTCGCCTTCGCCTGAACTAGAGACAGACACAGAACAAGGTGGGGCAGACATGTAGACGACGTCCACCCAACTCAAACATCCCCAACCATAAGAGTAGGTAGGGTCGTGAAAGAAAACAAAGGCCTTGAAGATAACTTTGGACCCTATCACCCTCACTCAAGGGGATTTGCATGATATCACTGAAACAAAGAGGGATGTCACTGCGGAGGCCCTCCAACATTTTGAGGAACAACACCAATTGGCATTGGGGGCTCTCTGGACAAAAATATAGGAGTTTCAGGTGCACACGCCACTAACTAGCACAGTGTCCACCAACCTCACAGTTGGCACTTCAGTTGCCAAGGAAATGTTGCGTGCCAGGATGACCAACACAATAGTGCTACCATATGGAGCACTCATTACAAAGAATGAGGCCTATTAGGCTAGGCAGTAACTTCATAAGGCAAAAAATAATTCATATGTTCTATTCCATCAGGTAGGTCTTCATTATATACATGAGGGAGAGACTGTTCAGTTCATCTTCTGATGACTGTTCATATTTCCTAATTATCTATTTACATAAATTCACCCAATCACAAGGATTAGGTGTCAACATTCCCCCCCATAATCTGAAGCGATGTTGGTGAGTCCAAGCATCATTCTGAATCATTCAAGCTTTTCTCTTCCAAGCATTTTTGTGAAGATGTCTGCAATTTTCTCATTTGTGGAACAATGACCGAGATGGATTATTTTGGCCTCAACATGATGTTGAATCAGATGATATTTAGTATTGATGTGCTTCGTTCGATCATGGAACTTTGGGTTCTTGGCCAAATTTATTGCAAAGGTATTTTCAATCATGAGTGGAGTTGATTGTACTTGTTTTACCTGCAAATATTCATGAATTTTCCTGAGCCACACAATTTCTTTCTTTTCTTCAGCTGCTGCCACATATTCTGCTTCTATTGTGGAATCTGCTGGAACTGATTGTTTGCGTGATCTCTAGGAGACAACTCCTGATCCAAGACTCATAGAATATCCTGAAGTAGATACCCCTATTTCTTTTTCTCCATCGAAGTCTGAATCAGAGTATCCAATCAAGCTGAAGTCATCCACCTATGTATACTTGATTCCAAGGTCTTGAGTTCCCTTCAAGTACCTTAGAACTCTTTTTGTAGTAGACCAATGTCCCTCACAAGGATTTTGCATAAACTTGGAGAGGATTCCAATAGAAACTGAAATGTTTGGTCTGGTAGAAGTTAGTTTGTTGAGACTTCCTACAAGCTGTCTATACTTTGTTGCATCCTCAAATTCTTTTCCTTCAATAGATGTGAGCCTTAAGTTTTGTTCAATTGGAGTATTAAGAGGATTGCACTTTCTCATACTGAACCTGTTCAATAGATCTCCAATGTATTTCTTTTGAGAAAGAAATATGGACATCGGGCGTTGGGGTACTTCAGTGCCAAGATAGTAATGAACATAGCCCAAATCAGTCATTTCAAAACTTTTCCCGAATTCCTTCTTTATGGATGCAATGTAGCTTTCATTGTTCCCTGTCATCAAAAGATCATCTACATATACCACAATATATACAACTGTTTTGCCAAATTTCTTGACAAATAAATTTGCATCATCAAGATCATAATGTTTGAAATGAGTTTTAGAAGATGCTCAGTTAGTTTTTCATACCAGGCTTGTGGTGCTTGTTTGAGGCCATACATGGACTTCACTAGTTTGCATACTTTATGTTCATTTCCTTTCATAGCAAATCCTTCAGGCTAGGACATAAAAACATTCTCTTTTAGATCTCCATTTAAGAAAGTAGTTTTCACGTCCATTTGGTGAACTTTCCAACCGTTCTGAGCTGCTAGTGCAAAGAGTGTCTGGATGGTAGCCCATTTTGCTGTGGGGAAAAAAGTCTGCTCATAATCAACCCCCTCCTTCTGTGAAAAACCTTTTTCCGAAAGCCTAGCTTTGGGCTTCCCAAGTGAGCCATTAGATTTATACTTGTTCTTATAGACCCACTTGCAGCCAATTGGTTTGGTTCCTAATGGAGGATCAACCAGCTTCCAAGTGTCGTTCTTTATGAGAGCATCATACTCCTTTTGCATGGCTTCTTCCCATTCATCATGAGAAGCAGCTTCTTTGAAGGAAGTTGGTTCAAAATCTGTAGATAAGTTCAATTCACAATCATAAGAAACATCCATATCAACAGGTGAATTAGAGTCATCTACATCACCTCCATTTTGTCGGTTTGAATTTCTAGTTCCTGTCTTTCCAACCTCATCAGGATGAACACTTTCAAGTGTTTTTGTCAGCCACTTTGGGGGACCTTTCTCAAATGTTCCAGGCTGCTCCATTGATTGAGTTGTGACTGAATCAAGATTGAGTCTCCCAATTCTATCAATCACATCACTTAAAGCATCATTTTTTGTTGGAGTTTCATGCGGGGGAGAGTGTTCTGTTAGAGCTTAAATATGCCTTAGGCTGAAGGAAGGAAAAATTCAGGGTAACCACAAACCACGCTCAGTCTGGTAGCTAGCCCTACCAGAACAGGAGAGGGCTCTCTCCGAGTCACACTCAGTGAATAGATAAATGAAACGGTTTGAGATGACTTATAGTGAAATATTGATCTTAGGCTAGTAAGTGAAATATGGATACAAGAAGCAATTTTTTATGAATGGCTGTGTTTCTGGGATGGTATGGGACTAATGGACAGCAATGAACATAGAATTTAATACAAGGGCATAGATTACTTCATGAGGCAAGACAGGCGAAGAGTCCAGTAATTTAATTTGAAACAATGCGGAATGGAGATATTGCTTAGGAGAGTGAAAAGGGAATTAGTATATGAATCCTTTGCAATAGAAGAAAGAACACTGAACATGAAATTTTCCCACAGGCAGAGCAACAAAATTGAATTCTACCTTATCTAACTTAGAAAAATTCATTGGAAATGAATATGAAATGAACTATGAAACATAAAGAAATACATATGAAACATAAGAGACAGATTTTCTACACTCACAACCACATGAATCTCATGAAACAGAGCCGCTACCTTTCATTAATCCTTTGTAAAAATATACAATGAAGAAACAAAGTTTCTTTCCCACAGTCTCCCAGAAGTTACAAGCCATCCAACCCTTTGTAAATAGTTTGCATACAATATATAGAATGAGCCATGAAGAGATAGAAACCCAAGGGTTAGGGAGTTACTCGAATTATTACAAAATGGAGGTGGAAAGCCAACCATTAGCTACAGGTGCAGCTTTACAAACATGACAAATGGCTTGGGTGACTGTTTGCCTTCCTTTGCCACTTGGATAGAAGCCAATCTGGAGTGAAAATATTTTAAATTCTGCCTTATGTGCCGAAAAAGTGAATTGTATATGAGTGGGCCCACTTTGGAGAAGTCGCGAATCGAAATTTCATGAAACAGAGGTCAATTGGGCCTTTTTCCCTATATGCGCCACACCACTTTCTATATGCGTCGTGCCACTTTGGAGCCTATTTTGAGACACTTGTAGGAGTTTAAAATGTTCCCAAGTGTTCTTGTTGGAAAGGATGTCCTGTCTACTTTCCAGCCCAAGTGGAATTTATGAATTTAGTGCTCATTTGCCCCTCCAAATCTTCATTCTCCCAAGACTGCTTCCTGTGTGTCAAAATAGGGGTAGAGAGGCCATTGTTTGGGTGTTTTTGACCTCTTGGAGACTCAAATCATGCCCAAATTTCTTTCCTAAGCACCAGTAGTCATGATTTTTCATGCTGAATCCAAAAATGCAAGCCATTTGTCATTTGGAACTCCCAATCCAACGCGTCGCGCCACTTGGAGAAAAAACCTGTGTTTTGACCAAAAAATTACCATGTGACCAAAACTGCCCCAAATTTCTTGAAATTTGGGCTAGAGGTTCTCTAAGAGGTACTATGCTGGGCCATAGAAGCTTTAGCCAGGATTCGAAGCTAATCTTTCTCTTTTTCCTCTTTTTCCTCTTTTGTTGCTTTGCTCAGTTTTGCTTTCAAGCTCCTTATCTAGGCCTTTGCACTCATGTTCCGTGCCCTGTAATGATAAACCATCCTCCTCGTTATGTTTTTGTCTCTGTCAGCTTCTCCAGCAGTTTCTCCAGGTGGATGTTGATCCGCTCTAGCCAGGACTCATGGTCATTGTTGATCTCTTGCTCCAAGGTAGTGAGCTCGATCCTCCTTTGCTGGGTAGCTTGTCGATTCTCACGGATGTTTTGCAGCTCCATGATCTCATGTTGGTCCTCAAGCTACTTGTTCCTTTGCTCCAAATACTTGATGATCCATTTGGCCCTCTCCACATTGAGTGACAAGTCTTGGATCTCCGTGTTCTACTCTTGAATAGTCATCCTAAGTCGGGCACTCTCCACATCTGCATCATCATCCTGAATGAGGTTGAAATCGGCCTCCTGTTCACCTGATGGCCCCTCATCATGCATGGGCTTCTTGCCCGTGTCCTGTACCTGTGTAGTCGATGCCGGAAGTGAGGCCCCTTCCACCCCGGGTGGAAATAACACTCACTTTGCAACTGCAAACAAGTGCCTACTGCCTCTCTGATATGTCACGAATACTGGCATACTCGTGGTCTCATGGTGTTCATACTAATGAGAATGACCACCCATCTCATGCTCTGGCTCTAATAGTGCCTGTGAAGTGTTGAAGAGGTCACGAGAGATGAAGTCCTCCCAAGCAATGCCCTGCAATCCCAACTGATGATCCACCAAAATCCAGAAAAGAGCAAAGTGATAAACACTGTTAAGCTGCTGCTGAGGGGTCTTATGCTGCATGAAGGTGTTCATCCTCTCTATGTTCTTGCAAATGAAAAATGGGAGGTTCATCATCCTCACCCTAGTAAAGTGCATGAGAAACCTAATGTGATAGGCATATAGTCGAGAGAACCTCCCCTCACAGCTGAAGTACTTCATGATCAATCTCATGAGTGGAGGATACTCATCTTTCAAATATCTAAATGGGAAGATTCTTGTGAGCTGGCTCAATAATCTAGCCTTAATGTAAGGCTCATAATGTTGACTATCCACCTTCTTCTTCTTATGCCATTGTTCTGCAACATTTGGTATGCCTGTTGCCATTGAGATAGTTTTGGGTGTCATTGTGAAGGTGACCCCGGCCAAGATAGCTTGACCTCCATGTAGGTGAAGCACAAAAAGATAGGCCAACTCATGATGAACTCTAACATTATCCACCCTTTGACAAAATTCAAAACATGCTAGGTGCTGGAAACATAACATGGAAAGAGGGCATGCTTGTAGTCTAGTGAGGGTAGTGGGCTCATTCCTAACATGTTTTCTACTCTTGTGATGTCTCCTAGGAGCCTGCTCTTCCGATCATGAGTCACTTTGTGTCTCCATCTCATACTCTGATGAATGTTGTGATGCCATGACTGTTGTGCGTACTGTACTTAGGCTGCCTTTTGATGATGGTGTGAAGCTGGGTGCTCTTGTGATATCTGTCACCAAGGGGAATAATGAAACAACAGGGAGTATTAGGAGGGGAGTAATGTGATGGGAATAGGGGTTATGGGGAGAAGTTTGTTTAGGGATATGCAGGGGGTTTGGGTATTTTATAGGGTAGGATTTTTGGGTGTTATGTTGACAAATAAGAGGAGGGGAAAGGGAATAGGGTTTGCTAGTGTTTTAGGGTAGGGATAATAAGAAAAATGAGAAAGGGAGGATAGGGAAAAATGGTAGGTGAGGGAAAAATTGTGCGTGAAAATGGAACCTTGGCCTCAATACCTCAATTATACAAGCCTAGCCACCATGGTTTTGATGTTTTTTGAGTGGTTGGTCTTATGAGTTTTGTGGCAATTGAACATAGCCAAGAACCACCATATCATCCATAAACTTTGATGAACAAGTCATGACATAGAGCATACCTGTCAATTTGATGGGCTTCACAAGCAATTTGAAGTGATTTGGCATGATTTGGGCCCTTTGTGGGTGTGCGTCGCGTTCCAAACCCAGTGCGCTGCGCCCTGTTGCACCCGTTCAAAAAATACACTGAGGGGTGGCTCTGTGTGCGCCGCGCCCCTGTGTATATGCACCGTGCCCTGAAAACTACCTCCAACTTTCTCCAAACACGCACGATGCACTCCTAATCACTTTGAAATGTCTCCCAATGAACTTGATTTGCACAATGCCTCTGATTTTGGTGGAAAATTGTATATAAAGACTTGGAAGTGATGTGTTAAATTTTTGCTTCTTCAAAAACCCATTTTTCTAATGTTATGTTTTGACACTTTTTCACTGACTTTAAAACACACTGATTTTCACTTTCCCTTTGAAATTTGAGCTCAAATGATGAAATTTTCAACACTCTTTGTAGGGATTGCATGCCAGGACATTTGGCCATGGAAACCATGACTGCATCTGATGAATTCAACTGACGACTTTTGAACATTTTATCACAATGACACTATTTGACTTTTCTTCAAAATAGAGTTTTAAAGAAGAGTCAAATTCTATCCACATGACGGTGAAACTCTCTGAATCATAACTGTATAATGGCCTCACTCTTGCCTGCATGGCTTTATTGAATATGTTTGAAGACCAAATTGATGAATCCCTAGACCTAACTATCGGAAAATGACTTTTGTCCTTTAAAGGACCAGACCTAGACTGTCATGGAGTTTAGTGATCATTGAAAAAAGACCTGAGCCAGCAGGAGCCATAAATGAGGGGAAATGACTAGCATGACCTTTTCTATTAGATTATGGCATGCCCCTAGTGGAATGTAGATGGGTGAATGGAGCGGGACAACTAAAAATGAAATTCATAAAGAGTTTTGATCTCTGACGGAGGACTGACCAGACCGACTCTAACAACAATAATAATAAATCTATAAATATAATAATAATTATTTATTATAAACATTATTATCATTATATTATAAATACAAAAATAATTATAACCATTATAATGATAATTATTAATTAACAAATCAATAAATAATATAATAAATCTTAATACTATTAATAAACTCAAGGAATTATTATAAACCTAAGGGACTAATAAACCCAAGAGATTATAAACCCAAAGGATTAATATTATAAACCTAAGGTATATGAACCCTATAATAAATATTATAAAACTGTTAAATAAACATGGTTGACTATGGATAATTTTCAAATTGAGACAATCCTTATTATAATGAGATGTTGGACCATGGTTGACCATGGTCGACAATGATTGATTTTCATATCGAAACAATCTTTGCATAATGCAACATTGGACCATGGTTGACCTTGGTTAGTTTTCATATTGATACAATATTTGTCACGATGTGACATTGGATCGTGGTCAACCATGATTGACCATGGTTAACCATGATTTATTTTCATATCCAGAAAATCCTATGATAACCACTGAGATAAATATTATAAGCCAAGGTATAGAAAACCTACGATAAATATTATAAACCCTAAGATAAATATAAATTCATCATGGTTGATTTTAATATTGAGACAATATTTTCCATAATGTGACATTCGACCATGGTGGACAATTATTGCCGATGGTTCAGGATCATTGACAATGGTTGATTTCAATATTCAGACAATCTTTGTTACAATATCATGTTGGACCCTGGTTGACCATGATTATAAACCCAAGAGAATTATATTAGACCTTAGGATTAATGTTAAAAACCATCTGAATAATAGTATACCCTAGGAATATGAACCCTAAGATTAATAAACCTAAGGGATTGATATTATAAACCCAAGGGAATAATATCAAACCCAAGAGATTAATATTATAAACCCAAGGTATATAAACCCTAAGATAAATATTATAAACCCTAAAATAAATGTGCTTGACCATGGTTGACCAGAGTTGATTTTCATATTGAGATAATCTTTGTTATAATGCAATGTTGGAGCATGGTTGACCATGTTTGATTTTCATATTGAGACAATATTTGTCACAATGTGACGTTGGACCATGGTTGACCATGGTTGATTTTTATATTGAGACAATATTTGTCACAATGTGACATTGTACCATGTTTGAGCATGATTGATTTTCATATCGAGAAAATCCTATGATAAATGCTAAAATAAATATTATCAACCAAGGTATATAAGCCCTATGATAAATATTATAAATGTTAAAATAAACATGGTTGACCATGGTTCATTTACATATTGAGACAATCTTTGTCACAATGCAATGTTGGACCACGATTCACCATGACTGACCATGGCTGATTTCATATTGAGATAATCTTTGTCACAATGTAATGTTGGACCATGGTTGATTTTCATATTGTTAAAATATTTGTCACAATGTCACATTAGACCATGGTTGACCATTGTTTACCACGATTATAAATGCAAGAGATTTATATTAAACCCTCAGATTAATATTATATACCCTATGACTAGTATTATACCTTAGGAATATGAACCTTTAGATTAATAAACCCAAGCATTGATATTATTAACCCAAGGGAATAATCAACCAAAGGGATTCATAATAAACCCCAAGGGATTAATATTATAAAACCATTGTATATAAACCCTAAGATAAATATTATAAACCCTAAAATAAACATGGTTGACCATGGTTGATTTTTTATATTGAGACAATCTTTATCACAATGTGACATTGAACCATGGTTGACCCTGGTTGGCCATGATCGATTTTCATATCAAGGCAATATTTCTCACAATGCAACATTGGACCATGGTTGATCATAGTTGATTTTCATATTGAGACAATCTTTGTCACAATGCAATGTGATACCATGGTTGTCCATGATTGATTTTCATATTGAGAAAATCCTATGATAAACCCTAATATTAAAATTATAAACCAAGGTATATAAACCCTATGACAAATATTATAAATGCTCAAATAAACATGGTTGACCATGGTTGATCATGGTTGATTTCAATATGGAGACAATATATGTTACAATATGACATTGGAATATGGTTCACCATGGTTGACTATCACTGATTTTCATATTGAAACAATATTTGTCGCAATGTGACGTTGGACCATGGATGACCATAAATTACCATGACTGACCATGATTAACCATGATTGATCATGGTTGATCATGGTTGATTTTCATATTGAGACAATGTTTGTCAAAATTTGACGTTGGGCCATGGTTGACCATGATTGACGATGATTGACAATGGTTGATGATGGTTGACCATAGTTGATTTTCATATTGAGACAATATTTGTCATAATGTGACTTTGGACCATGGTTGATTATGATTATAGACCCGAGGGATTTATATTAAACCCTAAGATTAATATTATGAACCCTATGAATAATTTTATACCCTAGGAAAATGAACCCTTAGTTAATAAACCCAAGGGATTGATATTATAAACCCAAGGAATTAATACTAAAATCCCAAGGGATTATAAATGAAGGGATTAATATTATAAACCTAAGGTATATAAACCATTTGATAAATATTATAAACCCTAAAATAAACATGTTTTACGATGGTTTACCATGGTATTTTCATGTTGAAACAATCTTTGTCACAATGTAATGTTGGACAATGGTTTACCATGGTTGATTTTCATTTTGAGACAATCATTATCAGAATGTGAGATTAGACCATGATTGACGATGGTTGATAATGGTTGACCATGGCTAATTTTAATATTCAGATTATCTTTTCATAATTGATGTTGGACTATGGTTGGCCCTGATTATAAACCCAAGTGTTTTATATTAAAACCTGATTAATTAATAAAAGCAAGGGATTCATACTATAATCTCAAGGGAACAATAAACACAATGGATTAATATTAAAAACCCTAGGAATTTTAAACCTAAGGGAATAATATTAAAGTCAAAGGATTAATATTGTAAACCAAGGTATATAAACACTAAAATAAACATGGTTGACCATGATTAACCGTGGTTGATTTTCATATTGAGACAATCTTTGCGAGGATGTAATGTTGGACCATGGTTAACCACAATTGACCATTATTGACTTTCATATCAAGACAATCTTTGTCACAATGCGACATTAGACCATGCTTTAACATGGTTGATTTTCATATTGATACAATCTTTGCCACAATGTGACATTGGACCATGATTGATTTTCATATTGAGAAAATACTATGATAAACCCTTATATAAATATTATAAACCAAGATATATAAACCCTATGATAAATATTATAAACACTAAAAAAAACATGGTTAACCATGGTTGATTTACATATTAACGAAATAATTGTCACAATACGATGTTGGATCATGGTTCATCATACTTCACCGTGATTGATTTTTATATTGAGACAATATTTGTCACAATGTGACATTGGACCATGGTTGACAATGGTTGATTTTCATATTGAGACAAGCTTTGTCACAATGTAACTTTGGACCATGGCTAACAATGATTAACAATGGTTGATGATGTTTGATGATTTTTTACCATAGTTGATTTTCATATTGAGGCAATCTTTGTCTCATTGTGACATTGGACCATGATTGACCATGATTATAAACCCAATGGATTTATATTAAGCCCAAGGATTCCTGGTATAAACCTTATAGATAATATTATTCCCTAGTAAGATGAACTATTACATTAATAAGCCCAAGGGTTTGATATTATAAACCCAAAGAACTAATAAGCCCAAGGGATTAATACTAAAAACCTAAGGGATTATAAACCCAAGGGAATAATATTAAACCCAAGGAATTAATATTATAAACCCAAGGTATATAAAACCCTATATAAATATTATAAAATCTAAAGTAAACATGGTTGACAATGGTTGTCATAATGTTACGTTGGACCATGAGACAATCTTTGTCACAATGTCACCATGGTTGACTATGATTGACCATGATTGACTTTCATATTGAGACAATATTTCTCACAATGTGATGTTGGACCATGGTTGACCATGGTTGATTTCCATATTGAGACGATATTTTTCACAATGTGGTGTTGGATCATGGTTAACTATAATTTACCATGGCCGACCATGTTTGACGATGATTGGTTTTAATATTTAGAAAAGCTTTGTCACAAGCCCAAGGGATTAATATTAAAAACTAAGGGATATAAACCCTGAGATAAATATTATAAACTCTAAAATAAACATTAAAGCCTAACATTAATAATATAAACCTCAATATTAATATTATAAACCCAAGGGATTAATAAACCCAACAGATTTTAAACCCAAGGGAATAATTAAGACAATATTTCTCATAATGCAATGTTGGACAATGATCCAGGTGGATGTTGGTGGCCACTCACGTATTCCACCTAGACCCCCGAGTTAGTTTCATCTGTTTCCTTGTTCATTTCAGCATTTATTATTTTTAGCAATTTTTCGAGTCTTGAACTTCTGGAGTAGTTTTGACCCCCTAAATGACATTTTTGGCATCCATAGCAAGCCCATGGCCATATGCAAGGGCCTACAGTGAAACATGCGGTACTCGGCAAGAATTTTCCAACAATGTATCGTACATGTCAAACGGAGATAAGATGACCAAGTTATGACCCCGGGAAGTTGGCTGCATAACTAACCCCAACGAGGCCCACAAACGCTTGGTATTACATATCCTGGGGTTAGGTTTTTGGTTGTCTAGGGTTTTATAATGTTTTCTAATAATAAATAGGCCCTTGAGCCTCATGGTAACACAGTTTAGAGATATGTAGCCGCATCTCTTCTCAGAAATAAACTACCATCACCTGAGGTATCTTATTTCGTTCTATTTGTAAGAATAGTTCAATATTTTTAAATTAATGATATGAAGTGTTTTTCTACTACATCTCTGTGTTTATGTTTATATCTATAAGTTGTTGCATTCAAGTTTAAGTTTGGATCAATGGTATTAGAGTAGTCTCCTCTTTATTTGTTTTACTTTGCATGTCCCCAACGAGGTCAGTGTGTAAGGAGTTAGGGATTGATCTGGTTGAACCATTGGAAGATCAACCTCGCAAAACCTGGTGACCTCCCATGGTGGAAGAAAATAAAGATGAGGGGGCAGGAGATCCGTTCAGAATGTTTCTTAACGAATCCGTCAAGCGACAAAGGGGCACGATGATGGATAACTTTGCCCAAATCCTTTGACAACTACCCACAAGCGATGCATCTTCATCTAACAACCATTCTGGAGGTAGTACTCCTTTTAAGGTACATGTTAACTTCGATATTCCCATATTTGAATGCCTGATAGATGCAGACATCGTAGATAAGTGGTTAAATATGTTGGAAGGATATTTTTCAGTTCATGAATTTTGAAATCAGGAAAAGATTACTTCTTCAGTTATCAAAGTTGCCCCATACGTCAAGGACTGGTGGGAAACCTACTATGAACAAAATGATGAGAGTGAACCCTCATTTTTTTTAGCCACACTCACTTGGAATTATTTCTGAGATGTTATCAAGGAACAATATTACCCTGTCGCGAGATATGAAGACAAATACATAAAGTGGACCATGCTAAGGTAGGGAAGGGACCAAGGGGTGCCAGAGTTCACAAATATTTTCCATACCCTTCATACGAAGATGGGTATCAAGGATACTGAGTTACATTTGGTGGTAAAGTACTGTGGTTGTCTACACAAGTACATCCAGGACAAGATGGAGTTCTTGGACATCTCCTCGCTCAGCAGGGTGTATCGGTACACTATCAATGTTGAGTAGAAGTTTAAACAAAAGAAGAGAGACTTTGGTTTTACAAATCCAAAGAAAGGAAAAGGTGCCCCCAAAAAATAGAACAAAGGACCAAGCCAAGGCAGGGCTACCTAGGACATCCCACCGAAGCCGCAAGCAAAGAACAAAACCAGGAAGACAAAGAAGGACACTGGAAAATGGTGTGAGTTCCATAAGAGCTCCACTCACAATACAAGTGAGTGTTGGGCCAAGCAGTCACTGGTGGCCAAACTGAAGGCTTTCGAATCAGATGCAGGTTCCAACTCTAGATCAGAGCCCGATAAGGGAACTAAAAAAGGGAAGCATATCATTGATGTGTAGCCGAGTGCCACCGTGGCCACCATCAAGATCCAAAAGATAGAGCCTAAATATCTAAAGGAGGGGGAATGCCTCTTCCACTCACAGATGTGGGTGAAGGATTCTCTACTATGGTTCATTGGCAATAGTGGGAGCCAAAAGAACCTCATTTCAGCAGAGGTTGTGAAGTGGATGGGCCTAAATACTACAACACATCCACAACCATACATGATCCACGTGGCTCCAGACACATGCAAAAGTCCAAGAGGTCTCATAAATTGTCAAAATTCAAAGTGTCAGATTTCTCTCGAACCAACAGTAGATCAAAGTGCTCGTCACCATGAATCCAATGGTGTGAATGACACTCAAATATGAGATCATATGAAGAAGTTAGAGAATGTCAAATTTTAGGGTTGACTTGGCGAAGTGGTAGGGTTAATGGACCTACAAATTGCACCAGCAACAGTCACTAGAATCCGGCCACCAGGTTGGTGAAATTGTGGCCTACTTAGTTTGACCAATGATCCTTATTTTCCAATGATTTTAAAATGTTATTTTTATTTTAAATAACAAAAAAATAATTAAAGAGGTGGTGGGCCACCACCCCCTCCACCCCACCGCACTAGATATTCAATATATACTGAAACCGATGGGAGTCGAACCCACTATCAGTGGGTCTGTCGACCCCACCCATGCGACGGTTCCACAAAAAACACTGAAATGTATTCACAAGCATTCACCATTTAATATTAACCGCTCAAAAAAAAAAATAACTATTGCACCAAAAAGGTTTATGTACGCAATTTTTGGAAGGGGCAAGATTTGATCTCCTGACCCCACGGTTGCCATTGCAAAATTTAACCATTAAGCCAAAGACCCATTCCTTTAATCGTGAGCGAATGAGGTGACAGAATAGAGGCGACATGGTGGAATGGTGACCGAGTTAAAGACAGATAGAACCACAATCCAATGGAGCCACGTCTTGTACACATCTTGAGAGAAATTCTCATAGAATATTCCTTGACACTTGAAGATTTTCCGTGGAGGTAAATTTTCATTTTGTCAGAATGATATGAAGTTTACAGTCATTTGAACTAAAATTTCAAAGAGAACATGACGGTGAAATCGGAATCACCATTGGAGTAGCAAATTTGTGGATTTCGAGTAGAGCCAAATCTTTGAAGAATCTTGAGGGAATCTTCCAAATTCCTTGAAGGCTAAAATTCGTCAGAGTTAGAATGCAACCAACATTATACTCAAAAGTCTCAAAATCACACAAGGATCATGATGGCAAGATCAGATTTGTGATCTGAGTTTCATATTTCCAGTCAGCCCACAGAGCATAATCTTTGGAGAATCATGGGGAATCTAAAAGATTCCTATAGGCCCATATTTTGAGAGTTTTAGAATTTCACAAATGGATAGTAAATTTTACACCTCTCGATGACAGAATTTTAATGGTGTAGCCATTTTGTGTAGCTGAGCCTTCCATTTTCCAGCCAACTTCAAAGGTGAAGGTACATGAATTAGTCATGTTGTGTTTTCCTTGATAATTGCTGAGATGATGTATTATGTTTTCAGATCCCTATTTGATTTTATGTTGTGGGATCGATTTTGCCACATTATGTGAGATGTATTTAGCTTGTGATGTTATGTATTGTTGTGGAGATCACTGTGTAACAATGTTGAATGGATACTCATTGCCACATTGTGTGAGATCATTTTAGTTTTTCATGCTGAGAGGAAGCCTTGTTGAGTGAGAATTCGTATAAGCAGAAAATCTCATGGAGACATAAGCCACTCTTGTTTGAGGACATATGACCTTGCTATGACAAAGTGTTTTCCATGTACATCATCATCATTTCTAGCATTATATGAAGTGGCCAAACCATCTTGACACTGGGCCCGGAGACAATCCACACTGGACAAACTCTGTTATCAAATGTCTCATGTTTTGACTTGCTGATCGTTGTCATGTTTCCTCTTGTTTAAGCATGCACATGTGGTTATTTTAAGCTATTTTAAATTTAATTCTAACAACATCACATAAGTAAAACACCTTGGATAATTCTGGAAGGTGAAGGAACCTGGATCGATACACCATCGAGTGGCTTCACCAAGGACGAGATCTTCACGTTAGCCAACATTGACGCCATCCCTATAGCATCAAGCCCTCCATGGAGGAGGTATTGTGTGACATTGCTCCTCTTGAAGTTTGCGATGTATTTTTAGGAAAACCATACTTATGGAAGTGACATGCTCTATATGATTCTATACCTTGCTTTGTGATTATTACTTTCGATAATAAGTTGTATAGGATATCGGAGGTAGCCCCGCCTACCACCATCTCTTTGATTACTGCAGATAAATGCTGTAAGATCATTTCCTAGACTAGGAAATTTTTTTTCCTTATGATTCACCCCCAGGGCAAGAAGAAGGTTGTGGCCACAGCTTCTAGGCAGGGCTCCTCTCCACAACAACAATAGATGGACAAGGTCATGGAGGAGTACAAGTATATTTTTGCCTCACCCACAGGGGCACCTCTGCACTGTCAGGTCAAACACTCCATGGGTCTAACCCTGGGTGTGCCGCTTTCCAATGGAACGATCTATTGACCCTCTGTTCTAGAGAACAATGAGATCACGAGGCAAATTCAAGAACTATTATAGAAAGCACAGATTTGGCCAAGATCATCACCCTATGGGAGCCTAATTGTATTGGTAAAGAAGAAGGATGAGACCTGGAGGCTTTGTATTGACTATTGGGCACTAAACAAGATCATTGTCTGGAATAGGTATCCAATCCCACAGATTGATGACCTTCTGGACCAGCTCAAAGGGGCCAAAAATTTCAGCAAGATTGACTTGAAGTTAGGATATCACAAGGTGCCTATTGAACCCTTCGATGTGTGGAAGACTTCCTTCAAATCCAAGGTGGGACTTTTCGAATAGTTGGTCATTCCATTTGGATTGACGAATGCCCCTGCAACCTCCATGGGACTAATGGATGAAATCTTGTGACCCTTCACTAATGCATTTATGGTGGTGTATTTAGATGACATCTTGATCATCAGCCAGAGTTGGGAAGAACAACTCCACCATATTTGACTGGTCCTTCAAACCCTACGACAACACAAGCTATGTGCTAACTTGGAGAAACACACCTTTGGTCTGACCCAGGTTGAATATCTAGGAAACATCATTGATGATCAGGGCGTACATGTGGACCCATCCAAGATACAAGTAATTTGGGATTGGCCAGCCCCAACCACTCTAAGAGAGCTACAGATCTTTTTGGGTCTTGCCAATTTATACAATAGGTTCATGTTGGGGTTATCTCATATCACTTGGCCTTTAATTCAAGTCACCAAGGGAAGAGCAAAATCAAAGTTATTTTGGTTAGAAACCCAACAAAAAGCATTCTACAAGTTGAAGAATTGCCTCTATTCTGCACCAGTGCTCACCTTACCAGACTTGCAACAACCATTTGACAATCAGACAGATGCCTTCAACTATGCTATTGGTGCAGTTCTTACTCAACATGGGAATCCAATGACTTACCAAAGTGAGACACTTTCAGACACAGACAGAAAGTACCCCACTTATGATAAAGAAATGTATTCCATTGTGTAGGTATGTCGTCAATGGAAGCATTACGTTTTGGGGAAGGAAATGGTCATCCACACAGACCACCAACCTCTACAGTTCATATAGACACAAGGGAAGTTTCAAAACAATTGCCATCATAAATGTTCCACCTATCTCTAACAGTTCCCTTTGAACATTAATTATAAGAAGGGAAACACCAATAATGTAGCTGATTGCTTTAGCTGACCACTGGTCATGGCGATGATCACTGTGCTCAACTCCTGTGGGCATGAGATATTAGGGTGGCTGCATCTCTACAAGAGTGATCCAGAATCTGCCATCATATACAAAACACTCCTCGAAGGGAAGCAAGTTCCAAATTTTCACCTTTAGGATGCATTGTTATGCCACCTGGGACACATATGTGTTCTTTTAAGTGAGCGTGCCAAGATGATTTGGTAAGCGGACTACAGTCAGGTTGCTGGACATTTCAGAGTAGAGAAAATAATGGCGGTATTGTAAAAGTATTTTTATTGGCTGAAACTTGGTCATGATGTTAGGAAGTACATTAGATCCTGCATCGCATGCATAATCCCCAAACCAACCATCAAGAAGCAAGGCCTGTATACTCCTCTACTTACTCCTAGCCTGCCTGGGGAATCTATCTCCATGGATTACATGTTGGGCCTTCGTTCTACTAAGCATTACAATGATTTTGTTTTCATGGTCGTTAATAGATTCTCTAAGATGGCCATCATGGCGCCCTGCAAGAAGAGTATCACAATAGAGGCCACCACTAAGCTCTTGTTTGAGTGAGTGTGGGTAAATTTTGGGACGACACAGTCTATTGTCTTAGATCAGGACAATGGATTCTTGAGTGCGTTTTGGTCAACTGTCTGGTCGATGCTCGATACAAAACTTACTAAGTCCACGACTTTCCATCCCCAAACTGATGGCCAAACAGAGGTTGTCAACAAGATGATCGTACACATTCTATGCGCGTACAACTCGAAGCATCCATGCACGTGGGATTAAAGTCTCCTTTATGTCTAACATAGCTACAACAGAGCCCTCCACAGCTCAACAGGCCATAACCCCTTTTGGGTAGGGCTAGTATATTAACCATTACGCCCCATTGATGTGGCCATACCATTTGCAACCACTGAGGTTGATTCAGCTCACATTCAGTTCGAAGCTGAAAGGGTTAATAGCTTCATTAATCGCATTCAACACATCCGCCAATAGGTCCATGATATATTGGACATAAACAATACTAAGTACAAGCAGCGCCATGATCAACATTGAGTGTCGTACAAGTTCCAGACGGGCGGCAAAATTTTGGCTACATTTGCAGAAGGAGTGCCTTGCTAGACCCCACCGCAAGATTTTCCCACTCTGATATGGGCACACACCATCACCAAGGCCATTAGTGACAATTCCTTCAAGCTCAACATCCCACCGTTCCTTGGTATTCACCCAATGTTTAATGTAAATCGCCTTCGACCATACTTTCCACCATTGTTGGACACATCTAACATTGCAAAACAACTCACACCAACAGAGCTCAACCTAGACTACATGGAACATGCCACAACTAATCATATCATGGAAACATAGTTCAAGAACACTCTCCAATAGAGGATACAGTTACATCAATTTGTTAAAGTAGGATAACTCCACCATGACATGTGGTTCATCAGGGACGAGGTTTAAAAAAAAATTCCTCACCTCATGGAGGCTCTCCACGTAATGGGGACCATTGCTTCCTAAGCGGGGAGGAATCATCGAGGTTGATACTGGTGGCCACCTACCTATTCCACAGAGATCTCCTAGTTAGTTTCATTTGTTTCATTATTCATTTCAACATTTACTATTTTTAGTAGTTTTTCAGGCCTTGAACTTCCGGGGCAGTTTTGACTCCCTAAACAGTGCTTTTTTGGGGTCTGTGACAGTCAAAAAGCTATAGCCAAAGGCTTGACGTGAAACTTGTAGTACTCGGCGAGACCTTTCCAACAAAGTATCGCATGCACCAAAAGGAGATAACATGCCCAAGTTACGACCCCAGGAAATTGACTCCCCAATTAACCCTAAAACGACCCACAAACTCTTAGTGTTACATCTTCTAAGGTTAGGGTTTTGGTTGTTTAGGGGTTTTTTATGTTTTCCAATAATAAATAGGCCCTTGAGCGTCATTGTAACACAACTCAAAGAGATGTAGCATCACATCTCTTCTTAGAGATAAGCTACCATCGCTCGAGCTATCTTATTTCCATTATGTTTGTAAGCATACTTTACTATTTTTCTATTAATGAATTGAAGTGTTTTTCTGCTGCATCTTTGTGTTTATGATTATATCTGTAAGTTGTTGTGTTCATGTTTAAGTTCAAATCAAACCATGTTTGAATTTCTTGTTGATACAATATTTTCCACCATGTGACGTTGGAGAATGGTTGATTTTCATATTGAGACAATCTTTATCACAATGTAACAATGAACCATGGTCAACCATTATTGTCACAATGAGACATTAGACCGTGATTAATTATTCATTATTAATTAAACTTAAACTAATTAATTACTAATTAATAATTTTAAAAACAAATTAAACATATTAATTAAAATTAAACTAAGACTTAATTATTAAATAATTAAGTAATAATTAGTAATTAACTAAACTAATTTTTATTATTTAATATTTAATGAATTAATTGTTTGTAATTATTAATAACTCAAACAACTTTGATTATAATTAATTATTATTATTATAAACAATTATTAATACTGATTAATTAGTAAATTAATTTAATTATTACTGCTTAATTTTTATTAACTAAAACAACTTTGAATGTTTTTTATTAAATTATTGACAAGTATTAATTAATCAAAGCAACTTTGATTATTAATTAATTATTTATGTAATCCATTATTAATAATTGTATTAAATATCTAATTATTTGATTATAATTCATTATTAATTTATTATTATAATTTATATAATAATATTATTATTATAATTTATATAATAAGTTACTATTTAATTGTTCATAGAAACTTGGATGGTGATTAGATAATTTGTTAATACACTCTTTTATATTCAAATCACTAGTCAATTTATTAATTTAATTATTATCAATTATATTATTTTAAATGCTAAAAGTGAATATTTTTAATCTAAACTTTTAGAGCATATCAAACAATTATTTAAACAACATGGCTAGCCATGGTTTTTTTTTCTTTATATGATCGTTCCATAAACGCTTCAATTGATGTTGTAAAGCGGTCACCATGTAAAGCACAGTAACGAATGTCATGTCATTGTCACGAAATAAAAGTGATTCTTTCCATTTTCGCAATTGTAATAACAACTAAATAATCCACCATCGATAACCACTATCACCAATGATTGATGAAACGGTTGAGGGGCGTGGACGAGGAGGGCCATAATCAACCACGCGGTGTTCGTTTCAATAACCATTTGTAACGGTCAATGGAACACACATGCTACTTCTTTATAAATTAATAATTATTATTTATAAATTATTAATTAATATTTATAATTATTAATTAATATGTTTAATTATTTATTAAACTCTAGAAATAATATTATAAATCTTATTAATATTATTATACCTTAGGAATATAGAACTTTAAATTAATAAGAGATTGATATTATAAATTCAAGAGATTAATACTAAAATCTCAAGAGATTATGAACCCAAGCGAATAATATTAAACTCAAGGGATTAATATTATAAACCCAAGGTATATAAAACCAAAGATAAATATTGTAAACATTAAAATAAACATGGTTGGTTATGATTGACCATTGTTGAACATGATTGACATTATAAACCCAATGGATCATTACTAAAACCCCAAAAGATTATGAACCCAAAGGAATATTAAACCCAAGGGATTAATAAACCCAATGAATTTATATTAAACCCTAGTAATAATATTATAAAGCCTATCAATATTATTATACACTAGGAATATGATACCTTAGATTAATAAACCCAAGGAATTGACATAATAATAATAATAATAATAATAATAATAATAATAATAATATCCATTTTTAAGGTCACAACCAAGCCAGACACCAAATTAGTGTATGAGACCCCCTTGTTTGTGGGACAAGGGACCCACCTCCACCCAACGATTTGACTACTAAGTCTATGAAGACATACACACTCTACCCCCCTCTGATTTTGAATGTGTGACCTCTTAGGAGGAAACACATGCTCTTAACCATTAGGCCCACTCAAAGCTGTATAAACCCAAGGCACTAATAAATCCAAGGGATTAATATTGTAAACCCAAGCTATATAAACCATTAAATAAATATTATTAACCCTAAAACAAACATGTTTGATCATGGATGACATTGGTTGATTTTCATATTGAGACAATCTAATGCAGGCAGGGCCTGCAAACCCCAGAATCTTCAACATTTCTATGCATTTAAGAATGTATTACAATCACTCCCCAATTAACATTCCAAGACAGGGCAATTTCATACATTTGCCAATTGTGGAAGCTATCTTTCACCCTATCACAGTAAATATGTCTCAAGCATCAAAATTATGAATACTTCCTTTAACCATACCCATGTCTTAATTCCCTCATTCTTTAATCACCAACATTCACATGTGTTTATACACATCATCCCAAATTACAATCTGCATTTCCAATCCCCGTTTACATGCTTTCATATCAAATAAACATCATTCAATCCAAAGTCCAATCTTGTGCATGCGCCTTTTAAGATCAGATTTCATTTCACAATCAAATTTCAACCAAACAAATGCCCTATGTGTTAAGACTGAGTTTGGCAATTTAATACGATCATATATCATTTACATGCATTATAACTTTATGCAACCACCATCATATCTTACCTGTTTGAATCAATCTCTGGACTGCGTCTTCTGGCTCATTATTTCTGCACCAAATATTAAAAATGTGCCTTTTCCTAATCTGCTTATCAAGCTCATAAAATCAAATGCCCATGCTTATTATACTATGCAACCATGTGAATGTTTTAAATCAACATTTTATCCTCCAAACTCAACACAAATTGAATCGATTCAACACTCTAGAAAACGCAAATCAGTTTAAAACACTGATCGATTTCAACCAGACTCTGATTAAAATCGAATACCAACACAATAAACTTACCTCTCCCTATTCAAACTCGCAACACGGATTATCAACTCAGCATTCAATGCTATCATACATTGAATTCTCCAGCGCTTACTGTTCTGACTTCTCACAACTCATTTGCTTTGGCATTACACCTTATGGATTGATTACAGCACTGACATTCCACCACAGGATTCAAACGCAGATTAGACTTATTTGATAATTACTCACTGGTCTTTAATTAAAGCGTTTTTCACAAAGAATGATTAAATTCCTTTTATTTTGATCCACAGATATCTGGCATTTGCAAACAGATATTATAAGTAGATTATATGATTTCAAACCCGCATACCGCCCAATTTCAATGCCGCAACATGCCATGGAAATTCCCAATATGTAGCAGATTAAATTATTCTAATTCCATAGATTCACCCAAAGCCTTACATTCTAATTTGAACGTTGTTCCTGTTTCAAAACAGTTAAAAAAAAACGTTCCATCTCACATGTGAAACACAACTCTTCGATGTTATTCATTTCAGTCAATGTACCATACATTCGTATCCGATACCATCACTAAGTCGATCCATCATTACCAGTCTAAATTCTGGTACCTCATCACAACAGTTTAATTTGATTTCACCAAAGTGAGTGCACCTTGACGAATTCGATGTCGATATACAGAAATATACATTACTCAATGAATTAAACACAAAATTCTAAAAACACTTCCACATTAACAATGAAAATACTTACAACCTTTTCTTCCTGCCAAGTATTCAACATTCATGGCCCTTACAATTTACCAGAGGCTTACAGCCTTGGCTATTCAAAACCTACTCTCAATCACTCTCACTATTCAAGTCTCTTTTCCTCACAAAAACCACTCATATTTATACAAAAATAATGCATTTAATTCACTCCAATAGTCTCTCCACCCAATCCTCAACTACATCTATATTTTAGGTGTGGACTCAACAAAGTCTCATACATAGTATTCCTAATCCCAAATTTGGCTCCTAATCTATTTCTCTCATATCCTTTTAATTAATACAAGAATATTTACAAAATCCTCACTTATATAATTTATCTAACAATAAAATAATAAAAATGTCACACCCCCTTTATTTACATCATTAAAGTGAAAATTGGCCTTGATGCTCCTCCATCACAATCTTTGTCACAATGCACTATTGAACCATGGTTTATCATGATCAATTTTCATATTGAGAGAATCTTTCTCACAATGTGACATTAGACCATGGTTGACCATGGTTGACCATGAATGATGATGGTTGATTTTTATATTGACACAATATATGCACTACTACATGTACGGGGGTATTAAGACAATATTTAACACAATTTTTGAGTCAGTTGTCTTAACTTAAGACAACAAGAAACTTGTGTATTGTCTTTAAGCAGATGTCTCAAAGCTATTGTCTTAAAAAATTGTCTCTATAAAGACATGAATTATTGTCTCTTAAGAGACAATTTCATTTGTCTCTTTAGAGACAATTCCATTTTCCTTTGTAGTGACACTTTCATTTTGTCTCTTTAGAGACAATTACATTTTTTTTCTTTTTAGAGACAATAGCTGAGATTAAAAGCATATTGTCTCTATAGAGACTATATGTCCATAATTCCAATTATTGTCTCTCTAGAGATAATATAAAAACATATTTAAAAAAAAATAAAATTAAAAATTTTGAATGTTCTTTTGAGGTGGTTTCAACATTCAAAGTTCCCAAATAGTGATTTTAATTACCTTAAGTCTCTGTTCTTTCTGGATACAAAAAAAAGGAAAAAAAGAGAAAGAAAAAATAAACAAAATTCATTATTTTTAAAGCTAATAGCAAAGTCATTTAAAATCTAAATGAAAAAACAATTATGGAAAGAAACCTCAAAAATAATAAGATGACACACTTATATTTGCTGAAAATACATTCATGTCATTTGAACATACAAGATCCTCAGTTAGAACTTCATTTTAAGACATTACGAGGCAAAAGAAAAATGTTCAAGATTTCTCCATCCTACGGGAGGGTTTACTCTCTAACATATAAATCCATAGCTTGCATCACATTAAATGGTGGAAATTAAATTCATATCCAGTGGTTAAATCCACAATTTCAAGACCCTTGTATAATTGGAATTGGCTTCCTTGATAACAAAGAATTGTAACAATGTATATGCATTTGAATCTACAATTGGTTGGCAATCCTATCTTGATTAAGGTTTTACAAAAGATGGAAAATTGACACATGTCCTGACAACATGATATAGGCCAATTCTCAATCTATTGGTGACCTACAAAGTTATCTTCTCCACTATTGGATTTCACAATTTGAGTTGGCTCCATCTCCTGTTTACAGCCCAAGAATTGTTGCAATTGGTATCCAAATTGGTTGTGATCTAGCTCCTAAGGAAGCTTCATATCCAATAAATCTAATTTAGGTAGTGAACTATTCTGATCAACTTCGTAGCAAGATGAAGTTGCAGAGAAATTGCTATCACAAGTTTTTTTTTGGGTAGTTAATCGTTTCTTGGAGGCACACCAGACCACCCACCTTCTTCCTGTTAAGAATAAAATAATAAATTCCTGTAAGGCAAGTTTTATACCATTTCTCAACCATTTCCAAGAGAGCTACTTAGTGAAGTAAAATAAAATAAATGTAGTGTGTACCTGAAATAGAAATGTGTGCACTCTTAGTATTTCTTCATTATCACTTTCCTTCCCTCGAGTGATTCCCTAGAGCACCTGCAAATGCTAGAGTAGAGTGATTTCAAATCTACCATGGCAATATTAGTTTTGAGATATATGTTGGGTAAGTGTCATATATGTTCACAGTAAAGCCTATTTAATATTATATACAGTCCATGTTCAAAAATTGAAACTAGCATACCAACATATCAGATTTTAGGTTGATATGAATATGATAAATAAACAATCAGTTGTGCATTTATGTGAAGATTAAGAAGAGAACCAAAGAGTTGATAAATCTCCAATCTTAATAGCAGAATGCATGTTAATATGAAAAAAGGAAAGAGAGAGAAAAAGATAAAAGATACATATATCTATTTACATCCAAAAAACAATGATTTACATTGATATGAACACATTGAAGTTTGACATATGTTTGAACAAATTTTAATATCTATGGACATTTGATAAAATTCTGAACAATTGAAGCTAAAAGAAATGATTGTTGGAGTCAAAATTGTTGTATGAAGTAAAGAAGAACTAAATTTTTTATATGGAGTGGTTAAAGATGTGATTCTTCAATGCTTTCTTCATGCATATATGTGACAGTTAGTGAGGTTACTAGAAGAGAACTTTTATTCTATTTTTTGAAGTTATAAAGAGATCCAGAAAATGATCCACTTCTTCTTTGGCTTACAGGAGGTCCTAGTTGCACGGGTTTCACTGGAATTGTCTATGAGAATGGTTAGCTATGAGAATTCTTGCTCTTATTGTCTCTTTCAATGCTCAAAATCGCTATTTACTAAATGAATTTTGATATTGTATACATTTATTTTTGAAATTGAGTAATCTGGGAAATGAGCATGTGAACTGCTTGTTGAAATGGCCATGTATAAGTTCATTTTTGGCCGTGTTATTGTAATTAGCACCCAAAACCGAGTCAAAATCTATTATACTTGGCAGCAGGTAGCTTGTTTCATAGTTCAACCTTTTTTCAACATCCAAAGGGATTTTTGCACCAATCATTAGTAAAGAAGTAGTCTCGGGTTTCTTTATCCATGGAAAACCACTAATCATCAGTGTCATTTCCACCTATTGTACAACCACAACAATAGGTGCACATGTCACAATAAGCAACATCTTCTTCCATCCCTCAATTAGTTTCATCATCAGAACAACAAAGGAAATCAATGCAATCCCAATAGGCTGTTCACCAAAATCTTTTGCCTCGTCAAACATGATCGGATGCTCGAATACAACCATCCCCTCAACTAAGCAAAGGATTTTCGTAACAAAAGGATTATGTTTCTTCGCAAATGCCATCTCAACAGGACTTGTAACATTTCAAGTTGGGTTTAATTTGGGTAGCCTATTAAGTACAGTATCACCCAAACCTATTGTACCCCTTGCTTCTAGTATGAATTCAAATGCCACTAATGTAAATACAACATAGTGGAAAGTAGGGTAGATCATATCACAAACATGTGTGCCATATAAATTATCGAATCATACTACTATTTCAGTCACTCAAATATCTCTAGCCAATTCGACAAGGACATTGATCAGCCCATTAAATAGAATTATTATAGTGCCATTACCCACAACTTCTGCCATACTATCCCAACAGACAAATACCACAAGACTACATTGTTGGAAATAATACAAAGAGGGGGGGGGGGAGGGAGGCGTGAATCAATATTATCGCATCAATAAAACTTTTTCATTTCCATATTTAGATTCATATATGCTACTTCAACAACTTCTTATGATTCAATTAGTTGATCCTTAATGATTGCATTAAAACATTATCAACCATATTAAGAGTAAACAGGTGCAGTAAAATAGAACAGATCATCACACATAAGCCACACACATGAACGCCATCATATAAGGTGGAAACCCAATGTGGGAGAAAACCACCCGCTACAAGTCATCTCAATGTTCTTCTTAATAAGAAAATATTTTTACGATATTTCTGTACTGGTGCAGTCTTATACCAGTATGCATGCTTCTACCTGCAGAGATCTACAACCCTCTCTCATTCTCCAGTCTCTCCTGGAAGGGAGCTACAACCCCCATAGTCCTTGTACTAGCTAAGATACTAGTATGTAGGAGCTGGCTTACAATCTTCTCTCGTCCAGGTACCACGTTTCATACATTTTCAGACTGGATACTCCTGAAGCACAACACATAATATGAAAGGCCAGGTTTCATCCAATTTTCATACTCGACCCATTAATATCATTGAAGCACATAATCAATAAATCTTCTGCATCACCCAAACACCAGATCAATACATATACAAGGATAATATATGTGTTAGCACCCAAATCTAGTCCATCAGATCACATAAATATGAGTCATTATGATCCTGATCCAATATTAGTTCTCATCCATCAATACTAAAGCTGCATACATATGCGCTTACACCAAAGCCAACCCGCGTACAGATCTATAAATATTCAAACATGACTTGCATCGATTTCAAACTTAAGTTATACCTAGATCAGATCATTACAAGCGTTAGTATATAGATCTAGAATAAGCATAATCAAATATATAGAGATAGTTCATTTCAAACCATTTGATCCCGATCTATCCTTAGATCTTGTTCTCCATCAACCGGTGAGATCCAGATTGCACCATAACCCAATCACAGTATTCCAGACCTATCACTTTCTCAGATATTCAATAATTTAGATGATGCTTTGCCAAATGATCTCCTTCCTCTTTTATAGCCTTAGGCCTTTCACAATACCACGGTCCAAAACCATATTAACACAATACCGCGGACCCAATACTTGGGATCAACACTTTTGGATGCAATACCACGGACCAAAACCATAGGATCAAAAACTGTCGGACTAATACCATGAACCAACCATGAAAGTGCGTGAGATCACCACTTTTGGATGCAATACAACGGACCAAAACCATAGGATCAAAATCTGTTGGACTAATACATGAACCAACCATGAAAGTGTGTGAACTTTTCTCCACATGAAATAAATTTTTCTCTGCATAAAATTCCGTGAACGTTTCTCTACATGAAATAAACTTTTCTATGCATAAAATTCCGTGAACTTTTCTCCATATGAAATAAACTTTTCTCTGCATAAAAGTCCCTAAACTTTTCTCTACATGAAATAAACTTTTATTTGCATAAAATTCCGTGAACTTTTCTCCACATGAAATAAATTTTTCTCTGCATAAAAGTCCGTGAACTTTTCTCTACATGAAAGAAACTTTTCTTTGCATAAAATTCCGTGAACTTTTCTCCACATGAAATAAACTTTTCTCTGCATAAAATTCCGTGAACTTTGTTGCACTATAATTTATCATCTGAGTGATTTGCCATCAAGGACAACACTTGTCTCATAATGCCAACAGTATCTTTCTATGGAATTATTTCTTAGAAAAACAAATTGCGATCAGCAAGTTATTTCCAGACATTATTTCCAAAAATTATCTTCTTGAAGTAAGAATTTTTTCTTTTCTTTTTTTATGTTTTTTTTAAAAACACTCCCTATTAATCTTTTTTCTTTTCTTTTTTATGCTTTTTTTTAAAAACACTCCCTATTAATCTTTTTTAATTTAATAGAATTGGTTTTAAAGACCCCAAAATTGCTTATCACTTTCATTGATTATTCATGAAAATTATGGCTTATCACTTTGATTGACTATTCAGGAAAGTTATTACTTGTCACCTTCATGAAAGTTATCTTTTAATAATAAACTTTCTCCAAACTTTATAACTTTATAGATTAGTTTTCTTTCCTGCGCTAATAAATCATTAAAAAATCATAAAATATTAAAAATAAAACATTGATTTTATTGTATCATATAATTTCTCAATCCTTAATCCAGAAATTATTCCACTAAATAAAAGAGAGCCAGATTAAGCCTCGTCCTTTGGTTCGATCCTACTCTTGGAATTCAAAACCCACAAGACAATGTTATTTTGATTAGCCTGCCAACTTTCTTTAGTTCCGATATATTTTCATCATAATCTAATCTTTACAATTAGCATTTGCTTTGGGAACTTTCCCATTCAGTATTATCTTCTTTTTCCCTAGGCAACTTTCAAAATTTTTGCCATGGCCTAGGCAACTTTCAAAATTTTCCATGGGTAGTTTTCAATTCTCTTCAATTTAGTCTTCAATTCTCTTGCAACTTCTAGGCCGCAAGGGCTTCAAACATTTGATCCTCTGCTGTTTCACTACCATTGTTTCTCTAAAGCTCACTGACTCAGCATAGAACATCTGATGTTAATGACAACATGAACCTCCCAGAAGTATAAACTGGGAAAAATACTTTTACAATATTGATGTTGAGAATTTCTGGATCTTTGTCTGCATGGGTTCTTCCAACCATACACAGGAATCCAGAAATTCTCAACACTAATATGTTACTGCATATAGAAACATACATATTATAATATGTCTAATATGACTGCCTGTGAAAACATTTTATAGACATATTTACAGAATAAATATAAAAACTTAATTACAGAGTAGACTCAAAGATTAAATCTACAGTTGCCTTCTTTATTCCCCGTATTTTTATGTCATGACATTCTTAGAATTCAAAAGTACAAAGGTAACAGGATCTGGGCAAGAACTACACCAGAGCCTTGAACAAAATATGAAAAAGTTTGACCTCGGATCAAGGTAACAGCATCATCCTGAAAGGGCAACTCGAGTTCGAAAAGATAACAAATTTCCACATGATGGCCATGGAAATGGAAGATGACCACAAATTCCCCTCAAAACCAGCACTGATCTGTTTCCCAATTCCTTCTTCTCCAACGCCTAAAGGAGGAAGATCTGGACCCTGGAATCCTGACAGAGACAAAATTCGGTACGAGGTTCAGATTATCAAATGCTTTTCTCTTGTGTGGATCAGAAAGAGTATCATAAGCCTGATTTATCTCAGAAAAAAGCTTAGTTGCTGTCTCAAGCTGGTGTAGGGGCATGACATCAGGGTGGTATTTTAGTGCCAGCCTTCTGTATGCAACCCTGATATCACTGTAGGAAGCATCACAGGGAACACCCAAAAGAGCATAGTGATCATGTTTTCTCCTGAAAGCAATATCCCTCTTCTCTTCTGTTGCACTAGTGGCATTGTTGGTTCTATCACTGAAGCTGGCAGAAGCCCTTAACACCCTATTACCAGGACTCAGCTGACTATTTGAAATTGGGTTTCTTGTGGGACTTGTTTGGGACATCAATCCAATGGGGGCATGAGCTCTGGGAGATGAGAGAGGGGAGTTGACTGTGAAAAGCCCAACTGTGGAAATCTTCATGATTTCTTTCTGGTTTGGAAACTCGGAAGAGCAGGCTATTGTTTGTGTGTTCTAATGTCCCATCTAGTTTGCTAGGAGTAGCCACGCTTTATATTTGAAAAAGGTCAACTCCTAAAACCAGGACACACAAAATGGGCAGAGTGTCTCCAGGCACATCATGGATGTTACCCCCAATAAAGGAAAAGAAACATGGCGTGGCCCGTGAATATCTCGCCTGGCTGTATATCTAATTTTCAAACTGGACCCGCTGATAAGTGGTAAGATAAGGTGTAGAGTTCAACCGAAATATATTATAGTTTGGGAGACAGGCAAGCTTCAGTTCGTAAGTGAGGATTAACAATTGATGATGAGTCTTATAATGCGACAACAGGAATGTTATATTTTTATCTGGTTTTAAATGTTGCAGTTATATTTTTGCCTATTATGGAGTAGGTTTTTTCTTGGAATGTTATCTCTTCTATCTAGTTTTCAATGGTGGTTGATGCATTAGAATGTTATTTTTTTTCTCTAGTTTTAAATGTGGCAGTGATACCTTTGACCTATTAGGATAAAGATCAAAGAATAAGCTTTCCCAAAAAATGTTATCCCTTCTACCTAGCTTCGAACAAAGACATCTTTAACCCATTATAATAAAAATCAAGAGTAAATTTTTTTCTTTATCGATAAATTCTCAATTTTTACTAAATCATAAATTTCTAATATATGTGACTTGGAGTCCGGGCTTTTGCTGAATCCAACGGTCAGATATACAAGTACTTTATTGACTTGCCAACGGTCAGATATACAAGTACTGGATTTGATCCGAGACCTATTCACCATCGCTTAAAAAAAGCAATTGCGTGACCTAATTTCAGGTATATGTTGATCTTATCGAATATTAATGCAAAGGAATCCTTTGTATAAATTGACTTCAACTTAAATAAACATTAGTATCTTAATAAAATTAAAATTGAAATCATGCAGTACACCTTGTTTGACCTTTGAATCCAGCTTTAGTGGAGTAATGTTATTGGAAAGGTGGTACACCTTGTTTGACCTTTGAATCCAGCTTTAGTGGAGTAATGTTATTGGAAAGGTGGGGGCGACATGTTTGGCGTGAACCAGTGAAATCCCTAGAGGTTGTCGATTGTCCACTACTGGTGAACTCTATCCCTAAACAAAAATAATGTAATATATGGAATTATTCGTTTTATTTTATTCGAGAAATGAAATGTACTTACGGAACCTTTTCTTTAATGTTTTTTTAAAGCTGGCGGTTTTTCATGACACCAGTGGATACTACTTCGTTGTTTTAGGAAATCTGGCCGGTCGTTGTATTGCTCCTGCTGTCTGCTTGCACTGACTTGTTATCCACTTAACTTTAATGGGGATTCCCCATGATCTGGATTTTCATCTCTATACTGTGATTTCCTCAAAACTTGCTCGTTCTGCTTTACAATTTGAAATTGATGTCACTGTAGGCAGATAAAAGAATCATTGGAACATCTTCAATATTAGAGGCTGTACATGCAATCAGACATTGGAAACTTAGTGATTTGCCTCCGTGTTAGCAGCCATAGACATACAGCGAGGCCATTGGTGTATATCATGTGATTAATTTGTTTGTGGTATTTTCAGATGTATAAATATTTTAAAAATTAATATAAAGATATAAGGTTAGCTGCGAAGAGCATTGCAAAGTTTGAGTTTGAGTTTATTTCTCTATCATGTGATTTTATTGAAATTTTAATTATTCAGTATTCAATGTTGGTAATGTGTTTTATTGAAATTTTTAATTATTCATTATTTAATATTGGTAGTGGTAAGTGGGAAATTAATTTTATCAGGTTACGAGGATATGAGATTAAGTATAATATCTTTTATTTGTTTTATTGAAATTTTAATTATTTATTATTTAATATTGGTAGTGATTAGTGGGAAGTTAATTTTATCATGTCACGAGGACATGAGATTAGGTACAATATATTTTATTTGTTTTATTGAAATTTTAATTATTTATTATTTAATATTGGTAGTTGTTAGTGGAAAGTTAATTTTATCAGGTTACGAGGACATGAGATTAGGTACAATATCTTTTATTTGTTTTATTGAAATTTTAATTATTTATTATTTAATATTGGTAGTGGTTAGTGGGAAGTTAATTTTATCAGGTTACGAGGACATGAGATTAGGTACACTATCTTTTATTTGTTTTATTGAAATTTTAATTATTTATTATTTGATGTTTGTAATGATGGGTGGTGGAAGTCAATTTTTTATAAATATGAGGACATGAGGTTAGGTACAACTTTATGCATAGAAATTCAAATCTCCTTAGTTTTGTGTATTATTCTTTCAAATTGATTTGCATTTATGCATTTAATTTTTTATAATCATAGTTATTCTAATCATTCAAACTTTTATGCTCATACATCTTTGAAGTTTTGGAGTTATATTCTCAAGCTAAATTTTTATGTTCATACACCTTTGAAGTTTTGGAGTTATATTCTCAAGTTAGGAATGAGATTTGAAATTGGAGGAGACCCAATTGAGTTATGAAAGTGAAGATTGGAAATTATAGTAAAAATGATGAATTGCTATAGAGAAACATAGAGATTGGGTTTTTTGGGAAATCTTTCCATTTCTCTATAAATCCATATTGGGTGCTCAAAATACATGGTATAACACTTCTAAGTTATTCTAGAAGACATATAGTGAGTTATATTTTTTCTATAAATCATTTCTTATTGGGTGCTCAAGAGATATGGTATATCGCTTCCAATTTATTTTAGAAGACATAGTGGGTTGGAAGAGAATGCCATTAAGGATTAGGTGGATACATAGCATGTTTTTTGTGGGTAACAATCCCTGGTTGATTTCCTATGTAAATAAAAAATAAGACCAAGGTTATGGGACACGTATTCCAACTTGAATGTTAGGTAAAACACAGTGATGGAGATCACTGGTAATTAATTAATGGCTATGGAAATTGGCAAAGGCAAAGTGACATTAATTGGCATTTATTTATGAAAATAAAATAAAATAAGAGAAAAGGAAGGTGAAAGGTCATAGAATTGCATGAGGAGGAAATTGAGGGAAAAATAGAGAAAAATGAAGAAAATAGAGGCCTCAATGATAAAAAGGATTTTGAGGATCAGTTCACGACTTTTGACAATTTTATGGTGGAACTTTCTCTCTATTCTCTCATACTCTTGTACACTTAGAGTTTTATTGGAGCACTCTTGGAGCATTTTGGCATACTTTGGATTTGGAGAAAGAAGGCAAAGGAAAGCGAGAAAGCAGAAGGGAACAGGTGGATCAACAGCGACAACCGGATTTATTTACAGGTAACATGTTGCATGTATGATTTCCTTACTAGTTTATGGATGCATGGTATATGCATGTGGTTTTCTGGTTATGTGTTGTCATTGGAATATAGGGTTGTCTGGATTGACAAGGGTTTTATCCTTGCCTTTCCATTTCCTAAATAGCCATGGTGTTGTGGTTTTTTCCACTTAATTGTTTTCTGGTTGGTGCTCAAAATTTCTTATGGTTGTGGGTTGAAACAAATGTTATGGAAGCCTTGGAATAGCTTGGGTTGAGTTACTAGTCTAGGAGCCTATGTTGGACAAACACTCTAGAGCCCTTGGTGGGTTGAGTTACTAGTCCTAGAGCCAAGTTGGAAAAATGCTCTAGAGCCCTGGAAGGATGTGGGATGGGTTACTAGTTCCTGGGGCCCTAGACAGTTGGGTAGAGATGATATGGTTGGTGTTAGTGATGCCCAATCGTGAGGTGGAATCATTGGTTAGGGGTTGAGGTGGTTTGGCCTCTATAAGCCCTAGTTGGGTTGTGTTTGGCTTATTCCATGAGATCCCACATTCACGCTTGGAATATGGCACGAGGGTGATTGGATGAAAGAGAGATTTGGTTCAGCCTAATCTATGGTTGAGTGGTATGTGGAAGTCCCTCACTTAGTTGGCTTTGCATATGTTAATAAGAGCTCTTTTCCTATTGTATTCTATGAGTATTTGTACTTGATATTATGTGGCTTTGATGGTTGTTCTATTATGGTTAATATTCTAGTTAAATATTGGTTATAAGCATGGTTCTATGACATGTTCTAGTTATGGCTCTTGATATGTTCGATTAGTTGATGAAAGGTTAATGAATGCATGAGCTAACATATGTTATTTCAACTATTATGAGAGGGATTGGACCTTCTTGGTGAATATCAGATAAGTTTCAGACCCCTATGTTCATATATGCATTCATGGCCTGTAGATTACATGTTCACCATTTGTTTGGCGAAATGACGAAATGATTGTCATGGTTAGACCTGGGTAGGTCAAGTATTTGATCAAGTTTTGTATGAATGGCTTTGCCTTCAAGTCCTTTATCATTTTGGAAAGTCTCACTGAGTTCTAGGTAGTGGTCTGGAGGCTAGCCTAAAATGGTGGCTCAGAATCCGAGACCACACCCTCTCAACTAGAGAAATTGGGTTGCAACCACATGTATACAATGTTGTGCATGTGGTTTGAAGATTCTAACCACATGGAGGCCTTGTTGTGGGTGTGATTGTGGGCCCAGGGCAAAGAAATAAAGGTCAACTTAGGATTTGGCCACCTGGGTGGTTGGCCAGCCTCTGAGTGACTTGTAGCCCCTATGGGATGTTGTGAGTTGTTAGTTTGTCGTCAGTACTCAACCCCACTTCCTTAATTAAATCTAGGACGTAGGTTCAATTCATAGTAGCTCTTCCTGTCATGTTTACCCCAACTACCCAGTGAAACAAGGTAGATGTGAGAGGGTGGGTTACAGTGGGGACCCAATAACAATGTCATATTTTCAAAAGTGACGGATAATGTTCAGGTTAATGTCCTGAATGTACTTGATGGAGGTTAGATTTCATTTTGAAATATTCAATGATTTAATTGAGAAATGTCTAAATGACCTAATGCAGGTTCATTCAAAAACATCATATGCCCAAACATTTAAATATAAGTTACTACCCCACCTTTACAATGTGATGGTTAGGTACATTTTAGACATACATACAACATGAGGTGAAGGTAGGAGCTACCATTATAAAATTATTGGATGATAAAGAATGGAGGTATAATGTGGGATATGTCTACGACATTTGTAGTGTAATGATCCACATTGTAAGCTTTATTGATATGTTGGCCATGAGTACTCTTGTTTGGGTTGTTGTTATATTTTGGAACTTTAATTGAACTATCAACTTTAAGTAATAATAACCTTATCTTATAATGTTAATTTTAAAATGATTTTAATTCTAGTTCTAAAAAGTAGAATAAACAAATAAATGATTGCATTCATAACAATAGTGAGTGTTTATAACTTCACCCATCTTGTTGTTCATGACTATATTTATTTTTAAAATATTCACCCACCTTATTTTAAATAAACAATTTCTTACTCCATGATTGAGATTCCCTATATTTAATAGCTCAACTCACAACATTGTTGAATTCAACAAGCATAATTTAGCTATGTTGCGTGTTCATATTGGTGGGGATATCATTTTCTCATGGGTAGAATTTTTAATAATCTAAATAAATAGATTCATTTTTTAAACGATATTTAATATAAAATGATTAAATATAGATCTTTATATAACTCGTAATATATTTTAATATTTCTAGGTGGAAATTTTGGAATTATTAATTTAAAGGGTCCATTTCAAAAAAGAGGCTCACTCTAACAATTTGAAATCTAAAAATTTCCCGAACTTATTTGAGGTAATTCTTCATTCTTTTAATCAATTTCTTCACAATTCGTGGGTTTTCATAACCTTGCACATTGTTGAAACTAGAACTATTAAAAGAAGAAGAAAGCCATTTCCCAATAGTATGCAAACCTTAGAGGATGCAAGGAGAAATGTCAAGCATCAAGAGATTGACTTACAAAGGTTCGATGAGGTAGTGTGCCAATGCTTTGTTGGCATCTTGTCTCTTTGTGTTTGAAGATAGGAATAGAAAGCACTTCTTACAGTTTATTTTCAACAAAGGAGTTTAAGCAAAAATAGTCTCATTGAATAACTACAACACCATATTTTCACAAGCCATAAATAGAAACCCCACCAATATTGTCCACTTTGAGAAGGACTTGATTTAAAATAGCATTGATATAAGTATTTAACATGTATCATATTAACATCATAGATCATAAAGTTAATTGCAAATTCATAGAATGAAGGCGCTAGGTATATTAGATAAAATGAAAGGAAAGTTAGTTTATTAGCCCTCGCCTTTTGATGTATAGCAACTATATGAATCAATTTATTGCAAATTGTATTTTTCCACATGCAAAAAGATACATATTATAATATTTTATCCTATGTTTTGATTGAAAAGGATAAAGAACACTTTTCTTAAAAAAACAAATATGTAAATCCTTTTATGTTTACCAATCAAATGATTCTCCCTCTTATTTGACTTGTGGGTTAATATTAGATGGAAAATATTTTACATGAAAGCTTAACTTTTAGGTAAGCATTATATAGTAAATTGACACTGGTAGTATTAAAGTGAATTAATTCTAGGAATACTTCTACCATTATTTTGAGCTTACATTTTTTCATTCTTTTAAATTTATGCATCTCCTTTTCTATGCATTTCGATGAAATTATGCAATATATTCAGTGAAAAATTACAATTAGACTACCTTAAATGCACCTAACATGACCTTCTTCACACCTATTACATGGTTTTTGCTACTCTTTTCCTAACCTCATTATGCACGACCTTCACTATATTTTCCATGAACCCATCCTATCGCCTTTATTGCACTTGACTAGATGGGCCAACCTTCTATGAAGATCTTTATCTAGCAAAATTCTATGAGAAATCCATTTTGTGAAGATATTTAGGCATCAACTTGCTCCTGGAAATCATAATATGCTTCAAGAAATCCTAAGTTGGAGTTGGTGACATCACAACAAAAACCTGCAACAAATGAATAGGTGAACATGTGATAATATTATGTAAATAATGTTTGGGAATACTATGTAGATGAAATTACATAGCAACTTATAATTAAAAATGTTAACAATCGTTCACAACAACAATTTATGATATCCTATATAACCTAGAAATTTGCCAAACATTTCCAACACATGGATACATATCTTTGTTTCTATGATTTACCTAAATATTACGACTATATTGTAATAATGCAAATCATTTACATTGTGCAAAATATTCATATAGATCAATATTCTACAATGTGAGAAGCTCATTCCATGCTTTGCACATGATATTATGCTTCCTTCATAACAAACATGATCTATATTTAGGTTCTACTTAAGCTCTACATTCTCCTTTGCTTAACATTATTCATTCTCTTGTTATAGCCACATTCATTCCCAACCATATTTGGGAATACCAAGAATCCTGTAAGATGTCAAGTCATTATCTCTCTTTTCTTAGAGAAAAATACCTTAGGTAGATCCTTAGCATGTATAAAAGTATGAATGAAAATCATCCCTTCCATGATTATAAAGAGAGCTAGGTTATAAGCTCCAAGTTAAGATATAGTTGAAGAGAAAATAAACAAGGATGGAAAATGAAAAAAAGGTGGCATGAGTAGGAAGGTATTTGATTGGCATGTTCTTATGAAATTATTGTAATGAAAAAGTACTAAAATGAGTTTATTTTTCACTAGTGTATAGAGTTCAATCTAGTAGTAGTAAGATGCTAGATGATACATTTACAAACACTCTAGAGGACACAATTGTTTAACTTTATAGAGTTTCGTAACCTTACAAGTATGTTCTCATAAACTTAGATGGCACATGGATGAGTGAATTTCCATAATAGAAGCAATGGAAGTCAAGATGTATTCAATGGAAAATGTAAAATAATGACATTTATCATGACATATATATGATATGTCAATCTATTATAGAATTAAAGGTTTATCACAAGTGTCCATGTACAAGTTATTACTTATTAGCAAGAACCTCACTATCTCCCTTGATGAGTTAATCGAGCAAAGAACTAACACAAATCACAAGTGTAAGTGTAAGTCATGTAATTAACTAAATCTATCCCATAGAAATCCATCCAAATGACTGAATATGATTTGGAAGGAAATGGTGTGTGCTATGTATTTACTATTAAATATATATTGAATTACAATACAACATTTGTTTGACACAACACATGCAGATGACCAACTTGCTAATTTATTTATCTTTCTTTTCCTCAATAAATGATGTTTATATTGATTACTATTTCATGCAAATTGAAAGTGGAAGGAAAGTGAGATAAATAAAATAGAAAATGTTTCTTCTACTAGTATACGAAGTGGCAAGACACTGTTCATTTAAAAAAAAAAAACACTAACTAAGTAGTTTGATTGATTCATTTCCATTGAAACTACCTTGTGTATAAACCTAACAATATTTTGTATCCCACCTAAAATATATTAGGTAAAGTAATCTATCATCACTCTATCTACAATATTATTCAAGCAATTCATGAGTAGATGGATTCATTAGGGGAATTTTGAGGTCTAAAATGGGCCTCCTAAGAAAAATGTACAACCAAAATAAAGTTTATAAGAACCAATACGATTCAAGATGATGATGTCAACCGTGGGGGATGATTCACCATTTTTGGAGTAAAAAAGTAAAAGGTTCAAAAATAAATAAAATAATAAAACTACATTTTCAACTTGTATTTTCAACTTATCTCTGTAAGGTTTTACTCAATTTCGAGTGGGAGTACTCGTTGGATGAAAATTTTGATTCTTTGTCTAAGGAGTAACCATGTTGCATACTTTTGATGGACCCTCCTACAAGAAAAATGAGAAATACATGAAACAACGCGATTGCAATCATGATTTTCATGTATTTCTCATTTTTCATGCAGCATGGTTCATCGAAAGTATGCAACATGGGTACTCCTTGGATGAGGAATCAAATTCTACATCCAACGAGTGTTGATGCTCGAAATTTGGGTAAAACCATAAGAAGATAAGTTGAAAATACGAGTTGAAAATTAGTTTTTTTCTTTTTTCCCTCCAAAATTTGATGATGTAATCTAATAGTATTTTATAATTTCCACTATTATTTTATAATTTCCTTGGGAGGCCCATTTTAGAACTCAAAATCCCCCTAATCAGTGAGCTTCCAACCTCCCATTTGTCGTAAAAAATGACCAATGTATATATGATATATCTATGTACATATACAAGAACATGAATGTATACGTTTAGCTAGATGAGGAACTCTCATATTATTTCACCTTAAGATAAGGATTTCTTGTTTTGTCGTTCCCCTTCTTCCTTTATAATTATTTAAAATTGTTAACTCATTACATTCTCTTTCAACTCTAGACTTGGATTTTTTTTTTCAAACTCTACAACTCTAAAAGATTATTTTCTACCATTGTTTCCATTGACTTAAAAGGAAAATTCTTCTTTGCAATTTGATTTGTTTTCCATGCATTCCTCCTTTATCCTTTCCCCAAATAGTTCATTTAAATTTATTATTTCTTATGAATATTCTTTTGTAGATGGAAGTGTGTTGAGTACTCAACACATCCTTTAAAATTTTCTCAAATTTTAGGGTACACCATCTTTATCGCATTTTTAAAAGTCTCGTGCTTGTTTTCTCTAGGAAGCATATTGTTTTATTTTAGTAGTTTTTTTATTCGCTTCTACTTTCTTTATGTTTGAAGTACCAACTCCTAGAAAACCCAAATAAAATTAAAATTCCTTGTTTGAGTAAGAAGAAAAAACCAAAAATAATGAATACATGAACCAAATCATAAAAATCTCTTGAAAGTGTCAATGAAGCCATGAATGATCAAAAATTATTTTTGTGCAATAACAAAATAACAAAAATTCTACCAAACATCAATGAAGCCATCGAAATTTGGAAAAATCCTTTGGATGTCACAACAATGATCTACAAATATTTTTTTGATCACTAATGAAGCCATCTAAGTTTAGTGAAATACTTTGGGTGTTGTAGAGGCAAACCACAAAGATTTTTTGATCATTAATGAAGCCATTAATGTTTAGTGAAATCATGAGTACAAAAATTGAAACACAAACAATTTCGCCAATGTTGATGGATATTCTACCAAATTACTTAGAGGACATCCTATCCATCTATTTCATAAAAAAGGATTACATTTCACCCATTGGTGTTTCCTTGTGGATTTTTATTACATCATATTTTTGTAGAGTCCACATCATTTTCTATATGGTCAAGGGATTTCAACTCAAATATTTTTTCCAATATCTAATTAATCCATTGATGTTTTGAAAAATATTTTGCATGAGATATTTAAAACTCCAAATATTTTTTTGATTGTTGATGAAGCCATTAGAATTCAATGAAATACTTTGGGTGCTACACTAATGAACCACAATAATTCTATTAAATGCTAATGGACCTTATATCAAAGCACCTACAAGATATCATGGTCATTTGTTTCATAAATCAAGATTAAATCTCACCCATTGATCCCACCACATGGACAAGCTTGCCTATGTCAAATTTGTATGTTCAATATCATCATTCAAACAAAAAATTTCTTCATGGATTTTGGACATGTCATCGTCCTTGTTATCACACATGTCATCATCCAAATCATGTTTTCATACACTCCACTTCATTATCTATATGGGCAAAGGTTTTTACTTAAAGCTTTCTCCCAAACGTCAATGGTCAATGATTAACAGAATGCTCCAAATTTTTATAACTCAACCTCACAAAATATGTCAAATCCTGATGAACTAGGTAAAGATGTTGTGGCTACATGAGAATATTCCCTAAAATATGTTCCTAGGAATTCACACAAATCAACCAAAAAAGTGAACATGCCTATCTTTGCTTTGAATGTTAATGGACATGCTAAAGCATACGAAAACAAATGTTTTCAAACGTCATAAATGAAGGGTTCCATTTCCCATACATCCAGAAGTGTTATGTAACTAGATTATTAACCATGTGAAGGAATTTCTTGGTTTCTCATCCAATTTCTAACATATGTTCTTGTTGTTGTTGTGACAAACACCCTTCAAATTTTTTCCTATACCTAAATTTTGGAGCCTACTGTGGATCTTGTGATTGGTCTTTCCATAGTCACTTCTTATCTGGTTAATGCTTTGTCAATTCTTTGAGCTCCCTTCTTCGATTGTAAGTGTCGAAGCCACCCGCTCACACATTCCCAGTCCACAACAAGTTCATGAGTGGATTTTGTTATGCAAGCTTGAACAAGCCATTGTCCATTAAGGCTGTGTTTGTGTGATGATCAACCTGTGTCAATAGTTAGTGCATGCTTTCATTGACAATCTCTCACTTTTGGTTGTTTTTGTACTCTGTGAGTTTTTCAAATTGTCGCTTTTGCACCTTCTCTTTTGCAAGTGTCATTTTCATGATTTTAACTGTCTTTTTTGCTGGCCTTCACTTAAATTAGTGTATTTTTCATGTTATCTTCACTCTAGCATGTGTCTCTTTCACCGTCATTTTCATATCGCAAGTTTCTTTCACACTTTTTCTCTCATATAACAAATGTCATCTTTTGGCATGGGGAGTGTCACCTATCATGTAAAGTGGAGTTTTTTCTTGTTTCAAAGGGAAACTTTGGTGTTGATGAGAAATTCTAGTCATGTAGACATGATTTACACTCATTCTGAAAATTTTATGCATTGTCGCACAAGTGTTGTCACTAGAATCCAACAGAGTATGCTAATGCATCAGCTATCGGATTGAGATTTCTTAGCTCATGAAACAATTCAACCATATCAAACTACTGGAGAAAAAATAACAACATTTTCAACACAGGAGGGGCATCTAGTGTGTGTCCTTCATAAATCAGGAACCTTGAATAATGATCATCGGGTCCTCAAACACTAACAATTTGTTGATTCCTCTTTGGATTGTCAATTCTAGTCTTTTCCACAACGCAAGTTATTCAGCCTGATTGTTGGTTGTTTCCCCTAATCCCCATACAAATTGTAGTTATACTTTTTCTTCAGGGCAGAGAATATTCCTTCCCACTTCAGAAATCCCTAGATCATCTTTCGAGGCACCATCAAAAAAAAGAGAATATACATTTTTACTCTTGTACCAGTCTTTAAATTCCAATGGCGTCAAAAGAATTGTGGGGATCTAGCTTTTTATTGGTTTTCACATGAAGATGCAAGTTGCATGATCATGAGGTTTTCCTAATTGTAACCAATGATTTTCCATGGAGGTTAAGTCATCCAATTCAAAGGCATTCTAGCCTCAACTTGTGATGGTGTCAAACATTAAAAGTTCGGCCTTGGTGGTTGTTCTAATTGGATCTGCTTTTTCATCTTTAAAAATCACTTTGTTTCCAGCTATCCATGTGGTCCAACAGAGATATTTTAGCAAATCCATCCAACATCGAATAATGATGGAGGAAGACTTGCACTGCCGTGAGAAACAAGATTTCCAGAAAACAAACATGTTCGTCCAAGAGACTAGAATAGCTTAGATGCCCTGTCGCCTCCAATTATTACAAAAGAATACCTTTCTTGGAAATAAAACAACATAACAATATCAATCAAAAACCGCAAAACATAATTTGCAAATGAACTGAAATGATGGTCCTGTAAATATCTCCATGCCACCCTTCTTTGTTGGTCTCTGGTCCAAACATGTCTCTACTAAATTACACCTCGTACTCTCTCAACAGGTTCCCTGTCGCTTTCGGACTTAACCACTTAATTCTTTTTTTGCAGGAACCGAGAGTGACCTGCGTAATGGCCATAACAAACTCTGAACACAGTTGTCATCTCATTCGTCCCTTCTTACAATCTTGATTAAGCCAACAGAACCAATCTTGCCCCTCGGAACAAATCATACAAGTGTATCGAGACTCAGACCATTTAGGAACTTTAAACAAAATGGGATTCATAAAGTTGTGATTGCTGATTTCCATTGGCCCCTTATGCCTTAGCCCTGGGGGCTTAGGTGAAAACTACATGGTGAAAACCTGGGGACTCAAGGCGTAAGCCTTTTGTAGCTAAAATCCTTTAGCTAGGATGAGGGCCAATTCTTTGATATATTTCATTGTAACAGGTCCCAACACATAATACGTGGGACCAGACTACATGTGCGCTTGGGACCCATTTCCAATATCGGAGCTTGGGGATCGAGAATCTCTAATCTTTGTTTCCAGTTGCACCCTCCCAAAACTTGTGATTGTGATATGTGACGTGGTTTGGTCCACGAGGGAAGAGGATAAGGGAGGGCCAACGTGAAGGCTTTAGCACATAAAAACCTTTAATAACTTCTCCGCCCAGCCATTTGATTAATACATAAAGCGCACATAATCATGTGACTCGCCTTATGCCCCCTGTCCCCCTCGCTTCAGGCCCACAGTATTGGGGGCTTCCCCGATATGCACCTTTATAAAACGTCGATTACATGTTGGTCCATGGTTTCGATCGGCGATAAGCCTAGACCTTGAAACCCTCAATCGCCGATTTTGCGATATCGTCGATCGTTGATCGCACTTTGGTTAGGATTGATACTTTGACAACGTTGATCATTGATATGCGATATCAGAGCTCTGCTTCGTGAAACACCGATATACTATGCATCATGGGCCTTCGACCATTGATGGTGGTTTGTGATGCACTCCCAAACCTCTGATATTCTTTTCTCCTTCATTTCAAAGGCAACAGAACCCCTGAACTTCCATAGGCAATACCTTCCTATCCAAAAGCCCATTTTTGGACTTCCATATAACGTTGGAAAGCTTATTTCGAGCACTATCCAGTGGAGAGGGACTGATTTAGATTTGAGAGCTTTTGAGGTTTGAAATATCACTTCAAACTTCACTACTATTTGGCACTTGGGACAACTGAAAACTCATAATGCAATGAGTAACAACACGAGGTGTCCTCTTCTGATTCACCATACAAGAAGGGCCATGAATTCTCCTCTTATGTAAATTATTTGTTATCAAGATCTTTTGATGCACTAGAGTCCAACAAAATATGTTAACTTTTAGGATCTCTTCTTTATGCCCTATCAACGCCCACAACTTATCTGTTTGGGGGAGGGGAAATCGTTTAATGAGATAGGATTATCCTTCCTTAACTGTGCATTTAAGGTGTGGACTCAATTTCCAGATCTGCTTGTCAAAAGAGGAAATAGAGACTAGAGTCATACCTGAAAGCCTGCATATGAGCAAATCCTAAGGTTAAGAAAGATTGGGAGGAAGATTAGGGGAAATCCATTCAGACCAAATCCCATTTTCATTCTAGGAGATATCTTGATGGTTATGATAACCTTCTCTTTGCATCCATTCTTCTAGAAGATGAAGATCTTCTTGCTTTTCTAGCTGTCCCTTGGGGTGGAAGTTGTCCTTCCATATGTTAATAAGGGATCCACTTCCAAGTTGCCAACTTAAATGCTCGCTTATCAACAAAGAAACTTGTTGATAGAGCTTTAAGATCGTCGATCGTTGTCCCTCCAGTTCCCAGATTCAGCTCACAGGAGATGGTATTTATGAAAATATTTTTGAAGAAAAGTTCTCTTCCACCATTCCTTGGAGCCCGTGATTAGCCTCCACACTATTTATTCCCATAATGCTAGGTTCAGTAGCTATGGATCCTTTATTTCTAGTCCCCCATATGATTTTGGTAGCCTGAAAACATTCAATTTAACCAGATAGAACTTTTTTTCGGTATTCACCCTTGTTACAAGAATTTCTAAATGAGGGCACCTATTTGATTTTCCACTCTCTTTGGGGCCAACATACCTAAGCACAAATAGATAAGGAGGGAAGAGAGAACAAACTTTATGAGAACTATGTAGCCAACTGCATTTAGCCATTGAGCTCCCCAGCTTTGCATTTTTTTCTTAATTTTTTTGAAGAACTTCACTCCATGCATCTGGATTTGTGAGGACTAGCATAATGGGAATTCCCAGATACTTGAAGGAGTGCCAGCCAGTTCCAACCTTAAATTCAAGTTGTTGAGGGATTTCTTGTAGATGAGAATCAGGGTAATTCCACCCGTATAGGTGATTTTTATTCTTGTTAACTAGGCCTCCTAATAAATCCAAATATCTATCCAAAATTCTTTTGAATCTGATGGCAATTATCTTTGAGGCCGCATCTAGGAGCAGGGTGTCATTGGTAAATTTTGAATGATTTACTTCCTTGATTCTTGGCACAATGGTAAGGCCCATTAAGTGTCTTTCATATCTTTCCTTGTCTGGGTTCATGCTCAAACTATTTGCAAACAAGAGATATAACAATGGGGAAAGAGGCCAACCTTGCCTTAATCCACAGGAAGTTGCAAAAAAATTGTAGGCTGCTTATTGACCAGTGGAGCTATCTAAGGTGTTCCAATACAAGCTTTTATCCATCTAATGAACTCAGAACTGAAACCTAATTTCTCCATGACTGGGAATAGGAAAGAGTGCCTTACCTAGTCAAATGCATTGGCCATATCCAGTTTGATCACTATACTCAGCTCTTCTCGTTCCTTGCTCGAATGAATGGCCTCTTAGACAAGGAATATTTTTCTAGTATTTGACGATGCTGCATAAAACAACCTCTAATTTTTGAGATGATCACCGGGAGAGTTTTCTTAAGTCTATTGGCAATTACTTTTGTGATAATTTTATACGCTACATTGCACAATGAAATTGATATGAAGCAGGAAAAAATTGTTGGCTTGGACTCTTTGGGGATCAAGGCAAGCAAGCAGGAATTTGTTCCTCCTCCTAACTTATCTTTACCCCTAGACCAATTGACCATATGCATGAGATCCCCCTTGATTAGCCTACAAAATTTCTTAAAGAAAATTATTGTCAAACCATCTAGACTAGGTGATCTATCTAGATTGAGCAACCAAATGGATTCAATGACCTCTTCCTTAGCCACGAACTTGAATAATTGTTGATTATCCTAGGACGATACTAATGATGGGAGGCAAGAAAGGAAATTCATTGTTTTATTGAGATCTAACTGTTTTTCCTCAGTACACAGAGCACAGAAATGGGAGAAGGCTTCAATCTTGATGTCTTCAAAAGAGGAAAGCCTAGGTTTCCCTTCCGACTAGATTTCTTTGACTTTCTTGCGAATTTCCCTAGCTTTGTCTTGATTGTGAAAGAAGGTGGTGTTTTGATCCCCTACTTTCAGCCAGGTGCTTTATGATTTTAACCTCTATTATTCCTCTTCTTGCCTGCTAACCTCCTGAAGTTGCTTAGTTAATGCTTTCTCCTTCTCTATATGCCAGTCTTAGATTGTTCCATCCTCCATTGTAGCTTGATGTTTCTCTAGTTGTTAGATGAGTTCTTACTTTTGACGACCCGTGGGCTTATAAGTCTCTTTGAGCCAAGATCAGAGATATGTTTTCGTAGCCTTAAGTTTAGATTCCCATACGAAGGCTAGAGAGATAGCTACTAGGGTATTCCATACTTGGATAATCAAATCTATAACCCCTTCTTCTTGTAACCAGATCGGATTATAACGAAAGGGTATTCGGCCCAAGTCTTCTAATGGGTTAATTACTAGGGTGATGGGAAGGTGGTCAAAGTCTCCCTAGGGTAAAATTCAGGAAATGCATTTGATGCCTTTTCTCATCCAGTCAAAGTGGAGCAGGAATCTATCCAGTATAGTTGCAATGTCCCTGTCCCTAGATCACATGTTCGACCAAGTGTATTTTCCTTTTTTTGGGACGATGTACATTAGATCCCATTCAGAACTAAGGTCCTCCATACGTTCTTCTCTAGAGTGGTCTCAAACCATATTGCATCATTTTTTCTCCGATAAGAAGAGAATTGTGTTAAAATCATACCAAACTATATTGCATCATTTTTCTCAAATGAGGGGAATTATGTTAAAATCTCCTCCAACAATGTTGTTTTGGTTCCATTGATGTGTTTTCGTATTAATAAGGGAGTCCCAAAACTCTTATTTATCACCATAATTCTCCGGATCATATACATTTACCACTGAAATTATCTCCTTTGTATCAGCAATCCAATACCTAGATTTGTTATTGTCTAGGAGTGAGAACACGGGTTTGTTTCCAGAAAATGGCGAGTCCACCAAAAGCTCCTCGAGAGATTTGAGCTATTCCACTGCTATACCTCACCAGAAATAGTTCGAAAGGTTGAGAATATCCTTATCGTCCATCTTGGTTTCCTAAATGAGTAAATTCCGTGGCCTTTCCACTTTAACTAATTTTTTTAGTGCGCGAGATTTATTGGGATTTCCCAATCCCCTTATGTTCCAAGAGACAAAATTCATGTGAAAATGGAGGGGTTTGATTTTTTGCGTCCTCCTGCATAGATACCCTCTGTTTCTCGATTTGTTGCTGATTTCAGAACATTATTAATTTGAGGTTGCTGTCCAAGTTTCTTCTTCAAATCTGCCTCCGCTTGTCGTTCTTCTTTTTTTGAGGGTCGCCCTGGAGTCTTTTGTGGAGATCCGTACCGAGTCTGGAGGAATCGTCCGCGCTTGTGTTTCTTTTGAGGGCACTTCAAGTCACGACCCCCGAGAATGCACCAAGATCTATTACTGGAACACGCCTGCCTTGTGATCCAATCCTAGAGGGATTCGGGCGATGTTCTTTTGGCCTAGGTTATGTATCGATTTTGGGGAGTCGATTTTGGGGAGGCAGCATTTTGTGCAGGACTTATAAGCCCTTTGGGAGACTGGTCAGAGATAAAAAATTATTTTTTTCTTTTAATGTAAATTATTGAAATTAACATAGATTTATTTTAATTTCGGATCTACTTAGAGCTGAAACTATAGATTTATTTTAATTTCGGATCTACTTAGAGCTGAAACGATATTTGCAGTTCAAGATATTTGATTACTCTTGTGGCTCGATACATACAATGTTAAGCTCGAGATATTTGATTACTCTTGTGGCTTTATACATACAATTTTAAGCTCGAGATATTTGATTACTCTTGTGGCTCGGTACATACAATGTTAAGATTGTTCTATATTGGTTCTTAATAATATTATTTATATTATATAAAATTTGTTTTTCTATATGTAAAATATTCTTATTTTTATTTTATTAAACCCCTTGATAATACACATAGTTACATATTTTATAATTTTTTTAATTTAATTTTTAATGTAATATGTGTAATATTGATGATATATATAGATAAATAGATAGATATATAACTTAGAAAAAAATGAGTATTGTAAATTGTTTCGTGAAAATAAAATGTTCGTAATTTTATTAATATAGACAAATTACAATATAACAAATTGAATTGAATTGATTTATTATTTTTTTTAATTTATTTTTCAATTGAGCAAAACATTATGCTTTATTATTATTATTTTTTTTATGTAATGTTTTATTTTACAGGCACTACAATATCTCCCCTAAACTAAGTTGTACAACATCTCTTAGTGCAAAATTAAATAATTAATAATTAAACAAGAATTATGTAATGACACTTTTATATTCAATGTCAACTTTATGTTTTTTTTTTGGATGATACCAATGGTCAAGGTTGTAATGTCAATTAATATGTAATTTTAACCCCAAAAATAAAATAAAATAAAAATAAAAATAGACAAATTTGAAAAATACTTAGAATAAAAATAAAAATAGACAAATTTGAAAAACACTTAAAATAAAAATAAAAATAGACAATTTTGGAAAACACTTAAAAGATGCCCACAGGGCTTTGGATTGACGGTGAATGGGTGCACTGTTAAGGCACTTGTTGCCATAGGTCACTAGTTCAAATCCCCTGTGGGTGCTTACTTACCAAAAAAAAAACACTTAAAAGACCAGCATTAAAATGATACATAAATTTTAAGTAGAGTTTAATATTTTTCAGAGTCATGATATTAAAATGATACATAAACTTTAAGTAGAGTTTTAATATTTTTCAAAGTCATGATATTTGTTCTTTAATTTAATGGTTAAAAATGGTTGAATTTTAACTCTAAAAAAGGAGGTGACATTGCATCACCACTTTTGTATTTCAACATGTTTTTTCATGTCTTTTGTAGTTAGGATATTTGGTATTTAATGTCATAATTGAAAAATGTTTGAATTTTAACCCTTACAAAAAAAAAGGCAATGTTGCATCACCACATTTGCATTTTAGCATAGTTTTTCATGTCTTTCGTAATCATGATATTTAGTTTTAAATACCATAGTTAAAAAAATTGAAATTTTGACACTAAAATGGAAAATGGATGACGTTGCATCACCACTTTTCAAAATCAGCATGAAAATCATAATTTGATGCGACCTCCAAAAAAACAAGAACTCGGTAAAGTTCTTGTTCAGTTGGTAACATTGCCACACTTGGAAATTAATTCTTGGAACGTCCTTATTCTTTGTTTCCAACCAGCTTTTGATTGTTTAATTCTTCCTTGGGAACGAAGATTTTATTCTTTCATTTGGTCCTCATTCAAGTCTTGCACCTTCATAATAAATATGGTTAAGGCATCTTTATAAAACATCTCATCATTTTCCAAGTCCTTTTGTGAGTATTCAAAGAGGGAATTAATTCTGACAGATAGATTGGTCGAGTCTATGGCTACTTTGCACACATTGAATATTGCATCAATCCTCTTATTAATATTATCAGCCACGTACTACCGAATTTCAACTAGCAAACTTGATGCCACCTTAATTCTCAAAATGTTCTCTGTGATTTCCTATGAAACTTGTGTTGGTCTAATTGTAGGTATTGGTTCGGCAAATAATGGCTTTGGTAACAAAGCCATCTTCAACTCATTTATTCTTTTTTTTAATACTATATTTTCTATCTCATGTTTATAGATTGAATAAGCTAATGCATCCATGATTTCCTAATGAAATTCAAACAGCTTAAACTGATTTTTTTTAAATTTTATCTCATAACTAACTTTATCTATAACTGGCTTTATCTATAACTTAATCATTTTTAACACATGTTTTCAAATTGTATTTTCAGTGAATTTTTATTATAGGTTGTATGATGCAATTATACTAACTCAATTTCAAAATCAATTGCCTCTTGTTGAGCCAATTCCTCAACTATAGATGGGCTCTTTAGTGGCTACCTTTCAGCCCAATCCGGTTTTATGGTATTTCATCAAGGTCATCTATCTCCATAAGCTAAATGTTAACATACGTGGGTGTGCCATGGGTGTTTGTTTTCCTTTCTTTTTGAACTGACTCCAACAATGTGAATTTTTTTGCTCAATTAAATTTTGGGTGAATTCCACCTCCACCTTCTCTAGTCGTGTCATGACCATTCTTTCTTAGCTCTTTTCTTTGAGATTGGTTCATCGATGTAGAGGTGCTCTTCTACAACAATTGAAAAGAGGAATCAACACTCGCAGTAGTGTATGTGTTGTTTGTGGGCTTTGTTAGTGTGTACAGCATTGAGATCTTCATGAAAATCTTGAGAAGTATAGATCAATAAATAATTATCTCCCACCCCTCCCTTTCAACTTTCCTCACTTGAAAAACAATGCCATGTCCATAAAATTTAAATGGGTGTAAAAAATAGTCTTAGACTCAAATCCCTTTACTGCTTCTAACTCACTTAACTTAAAATTGTTCATAATGTGTATGTTCATTAATACTAGAAATATTCTTGACATTGAAATTGCCAAGTCTAATGGGCAAATGTATGAACTGTTTTTTCCTTTTTCGTTGAAGAAATGTACCTAGTAATTGTAGTGTTGACACACTTCTACTACGAAGAACTTATCATAGGCATAGATTGGAAGCATGAGGGGATTCCCTTCCACCCAAATAGGTGAATATATAAAAATTCCTCTTGTATTTGAAAAAAAAAAAAAATCCAAAAGGGTGAAAGCTTGAGGGGAGCATCTACTAGCAGAAGGACCAAACAACATATTCCTGCATTTTGAAAGAAAGAAATTATGTACTAGAAAAAAATAAAATTGGGATTTGTGTCTCTAGAGCAAAAGGTACCATAACTATACTAGGTTAGCATCAAAGTTGGAATGCCTTAACCTTTGGAGGCCTTCAAAAAACTTGCAATTAAAAATAGCATACACCAAGCACAAATTCATGTAAAAAAAAATTGTTTGAATGAAATGTTCTAGTTGATATGAAATTTCAACAGATATTGTATGAGCCCAATAAAAAATAACTCCATGCACTAAGTAGTGTAAAACATAAAGAAATTAATTAGGAACAAATTTGATGATTCCTAACCAAAAAGTTGTACAAATAACTATTCAAATTCCCTATATGGGATATATAATGCGCATACCTCAATTATGTTGGAATAACTAGGTCTTTGGTTAATTTCTTTGAAAATTTATTTAGAAGATCTTTCCCTCCTTTGTGGTTCATGAGGAAGGCTAAGCCTCTTTTATCCTAAAAACTTGATTGACATCTAAGATTCGAAGTATCTTTTTGAATACATTGGGGATTAGAGGAATGGGGGTTTTAACAACTTCTAAAAGTCATACGGGTATTTTCCTATTGTCAAAGTTGGCAATGCCACAGTGAACCAATTATGAAAAAATCAAAGGCTTCAAGTATGCACCCAATGTGCACAATACCTAAATTCCAAGCTCTGTTATGATTCTTCTCATTTGGGTTGATCCTGCAATAACATCGATAGGCTACAGACCACTAGAATTCATGATTCTATCATCCAAGCACTAGTACATATGGGTGGAAAATATAACACTCTACTCCAACAGTTCGGTCATACTATAGTATTTTACTTGCATTTTTATATTATTATTTTTTAATCCTTAATGTTCATCGTCTATTGGATGAACAATTGTACGTATGTTGGCTATCCAATGAAAAATTTAATAATCGTCGATTATCCGACAAACAATTGAATGTTCGTCAGTTATCTGATGAACAATAGAATGTTCGTCAGATATTTGACGAAAAGTAAATTTTAGTTGGATATCCAACGAAAATTGTGCTCGTCGGATATCCGACTAACAGATCCAACGAACAATTGAATTGTCATTGGATATCTAACAAACAGCCAATTATTCATCGGATATTCGATGAACATCATGGATTTTTTTATAAAAGAATACAAAAAACTTGGGGCCACCTCCTATACAAACAACACACTCCTCTTCCTCCTCCTCCTCCTCATCCTCACCCTCCTCCTCCTCCTCCTCCTCCTCCCTCACCTCCTCCCCCTCCTCCTCCTCTCCTCCTCCTCCACCTACCCTCCTCCTCCTCCTCCTCTCGCCTACCCGTCCTCCTCCTCCTCCCCCTCCTCCTCCTCCTCCTCCTCCCTCCAGCTCCTCCCCCCCTCCTCCTCCTCCCCCTACTCCCCTCGCCTTACCCTCCTCCTCCTCCTCCTCCTCCTCCCCTCCCTCCCCCCTCCTACGGCTTTTCAGAGTGATTGAGGTTGTGATCGCGAGCTTACAATAATGTACTTAATGTATGAGGTATATGTGTGATTTCCTCCTCCACCTCCTCCACCTCCTCCACCTCCTCCCCTCCTCCTCCTCCCCCTACTCCCCCTCGCCCTACCCTCCTCCTCCTCCTCCCCCTCCCACTCTCCTCCCCCTCCCCCTCCTACTGCTTTTCAGAGGAGTGATTAAGGTTGTGATCGTGATCTTACGATAATGTGCTTAATGTATGAGGTATATGTGATTCCATTACAAAAATCGTTTGATTCATATGGGCCTTATTCATTCTCTACAACAACGGTTCTTTCAGTGCTAAACTAAGGTTTTGACCCCCATGACTATGTTTCTTTAATGGTTCAAGGAGTTTTGATTACTTAGTGACAATTACATCCATAACACTTCAAGCCATAGATGAAAGGTAATTCATGATCTCACTATTGACTATTTTTTTGTTGAGGGCTTTCTAGTTTTTAGGTTTGAACTTGACTTCAAGTATGAGAAGTAATAAATCATTACATTTTATTTGGGGTTTTTACAAGATCTTTAAGGAACCTTCTAATTCTTGTTGGCTAATGGTTACTTAGGTTTCTTCCAGGTTCTGTGAAGAGATTTAAAGACATCCTATCAGTTAAAGTTTCCTTGGGAATTCATAAATCTTCATTGGCTTGTAGAGGAAGTAACTCTGGTATAGGATCCCTTAATTATTATATCCTATAATGGGTTCTATCAAAATAAATTTTTGTTGAGACAACAATTGCTTAAGAATTCGGTCATTTGAAACATTCGAAGTGTATCTTATCCTATAAATTCGAACCCAAGATGTTTGGGATGTTGTAATCCTCTCTTTGTTCCTTCTCATCATAGGTATACATGGTTAAAAATTCATACATTATATTTTTTTTTATTAGTAGAGTTATCTCTGCATAATTTTCTTTCAAGTCATAGGTGTAGTAATGCAAGGGATTTCTTCTTACAATTTTTTTACAAGGTTTTGATTGAGGCATTTATCAATGCAAAAACCCTTATCAAATGGCACCAAACCTGCAAAAGATGCAAAAGGCCCAACCAAGTAACAATTTATACTCTTCCACTCCTCTCTGATACTTAAAACCATATTTTGAAAGTTTTTATATCACTTCTCAGTGTTTGGGCAAAATTTCTTTGTGAATCAGTCCCTTTGTCTTAAGTGTTTTAAAGAGTATAACAAACTCTTATCCTTAGCTATAGTTAAGTTAATTCTTGGGCTTTAAAACCCCAACATGCTATCTCAAAAAGGGGGTTTTAAGTTATAGAGAAAGAATACTATAGAGATTAGGTTTTAACCTTAATAATTTACCCAGGTTTCCTAATTATCCATGTCTTTTTGAAAGTCATTTAAGGTCACAGCTACTCATGAAAAAATTTCCAGGTAAATTCGTTATCAAGGTTCCCAATTCAAGATTTTATTATATGACATAAGTTTTATGATGAATATACTTAACAGAATTTCTGGTTACTGTCTTGTTGTAGGTATGCACTTGTAACAACACCAACCCACTTACTTACTAGTGGGGTGGTTATATGCTTACCCAACTCCTCATATGCAGTTAAAGGAATGGGGTGAAAAAAATCATTTCTCCTTTTCTCTCCCTTTCTTTTTCTTTTTTTTTTTTTGCTTAAACACAAGGGCTCAGTCCTTAAGGGCTTCATTATATTTAATTATGGGTGATTCTTCCACTTATGAATATATGTATATATAACATTTAAAATTTCCTTACCATGGCCTTGGAAATCCCACACATATCTATTGATATGTATATTAATATAACTATACCAATACACACATATATATGAATCAGTCGATCATAGGCTCCGTCGTGCGTATACCTTGGACCCCATGCTTTACTTCAATCCCCGATGCCTATACAAAATTGCAATGAATCCTACAAATGCAGTCCCACCATCTACTCCCTTGCTACCATGTCACATGAAGGTTGTGCATGTTCCGGGAAGATCCCCACATGTTCAAACAATGGAACCATCATGCATAATCCCGACATAGTAATGTGTGCTAGGTTTATTAGGGGGTTCACCCCTCAAGATTGGTGGTATGGGAAACCACCGATGGCTAGATCAACGGCCCACATTCACTCTGACATAGTCAATTCCATTCCCAAATCCACCATAAGCACCCCCTAGAAGTGAGTTTCGGTTCCATCTTCGGGTTCTAGCACTCCCATCCGACGATCCTCGTTATCTTTTCCCATCTGACCAATGATGTTAATTATGCCTTCATGACTGTCAGATCTCCAATGATCCCCAACGTCCAAGCTTTAAGCGGTGGTCCCTGTTAGATGCCCTTACCCTACCACATCATCTCACTATGCTTTACCCCAGCGCCTCCCTTGCTACTCCTCTTACACCTTCAGGGTGAGGATGACTAGGACATATCATCCATGTCCCTAGCACTCTTCTAGCCAATGAATTTTATACCACCAAGTTGGAGCCTCTGAGGGCTCTCCAAGACACATGGCACAGTGGTTCACCCCTCACTTCCAGTTGGGCCAAGAGGAATGTGATGCCACATCATCCTACACAAACCATCCTAGTGCTCTCCCAGTTGGTCCCCTTTAACCATCTGAGTGGGTCCCTCTGAGACACGTCACCCATGTGCCTTCTCCCTAGTGCTTTTTTGTGATTATTCCCTTTGTGTACCTCCAAGATGGGACCGTCGGGACACGTCATCTCGTTCCCTTCACCTCAATGCATTATCTTGACACTCTCCTTATGTATCGTCTTGCACCTATGGGGTGGGAACCACTAGGACACATCACCCCGGTCCCTTAACCCCCACACTCTTCTATACTACGCCTCTTGGGCTTCTGAGGGCGACCCTTTGGGGCATGTCATCTCTGGGCCTCAATGTAAATGTGTAGTGTGCTTGTGTGTGCCTGTGTGTGTGTGTCTGTGTGTATATATATAATTTTATTTTTATTTATTTATTTAGTTATGTCCATGCTCAAAACTTGAGCATTATAAATGCAGGATGACTGATTTGGTATATTTAAGTGGGTTTTTTTTCCTCCATAGACCCGATGTGCTCAGAGCACTCAAACTTTTAGTTCAATAATGGAATTAAGTGTTTAAATCGACCATGCGAGTTATAATGTTTTTTCTAGTACTCTACTTGCACTTCTTGTGTGGTTTCCAACGCTTAGTGCCTACAACACTGTTAACGATACACCCCTCCCTGCAACTAGACCTTTGTAACAAATTCACAGTCACAAGACTAATTTAAACAAAATCTCATTCCTCTGCAATCACAACAGTGAACCATGCATAGTTTGGAAAATTCAATGCAATTTCCCTTTAACGATCAAAACATATGCCATTGTCTTTAACTAGGATTATCTTTTTCCAAGCTAGGCTACTTTGGAATGTAAATATAATGGTCACAAGCATTTCTCTGTTATTGATGCCATCATTCATCCAGAAAAGAGACATTCATTCATTAAATATTCAGGTATAACAAGAACCCTTCTACGCCACTTTGGCAAGCTTATTATCAAAATGAGATCATATTTTGTTATTTAGGAAGGAGCTTATATATATGTGTGTGTGTGTGTGTGTGTAAACTATTGTGGATATTCCACTAGACATTTCGTCACAACAGATCTGATAATATTATATTAAAAATATGAGATTCTACACTATTATAATTTTATTTAATTTCTAGATCTGTAGATTTTATTGTAATTAGTGCATGCATGTAAAAGGAAATTAAGTAGAAATGTAGAGAACAAACAAAATAATCTCACACACACATAAGGAACAAGATATTCTCTCTAGGAAACCCTTTCAGGAGAAAACCCAGCTGGAAAATGAGGCCGCTTCGCTCTCTCTATCTGTAAATATGGTTGCAGGTACAAAGAATTAATGCTTGTGGCCTGTGGGGTGCTACAGTGCACATATCCTCTCTGTGTGCTCTAGCTCCTACCTCTCTTGGCTATATTTTCTCATCTATGGAACAAAATGCTCTCGAAAGAATGGAATGTCTCTTCCTCCTAGGGCCTGGTTATAACACAGCCCGATAGGCTCCTAGTGGTTAAGTTTGACTACATCAACTCTTAACTAGAGTTACAAAATAGACTCTTATAGAGTCTTATACATCATAATCACATGGCTAGACCCTTTTCCATGAAAAATGGGGGCTGGCGTAGCATCCTCTCAAACTATAGGTGTGAAAACAGGAAGGTCAACTTCTGAGTGGCATAACTTTTTCATACTGATTCTGATTGACATGCTTATTGCATCGTTGGAAAGGTATCTGTGTGTATAATAGCATGAAAATATGTGGTGATAAATAGGAAAATTTTTACCCCCAAAAAAACTTCGTTTGACGCCTCAAAATGCTCCCGGAAGGTTTCAAACCTCATTTCGCCAAACAGGGTCTCGTCAGTAAAAACGGTCCTGTGAGCTGATTCCTCCACTTTTTCCATTCCAAATGCATTGAGATTGATGAAAAACACTATAATGATCCAATTCGGATCGTATACCCTATTCGAGTACATGTCTACTGGAACACTATGACTATACTAGTCGTTCAAACAAGGATTTACCACCTCAATCCAGCACAGATATAGCATAAAAACTACAACCTCTAGCCTTGAGGGATTTAACAGAAATACATGCTAAACAAATATGAAACTTGGTGCAAAGTACGGGAATATGAAACCAAGTTATTCGTGCTCATGAAATAGTTCCATCCACCATACTAAATGCAAGGCTTACTTTGTTTTGAGCTCTTGTTAACAAGGGATTATAACCCAGAACTAGGGTATAGATAACGGAAGACGTGAAGAAGACCTTAATCTAAAATAACATGTCAAGGAAGATAAAAGAGAAGGAAATCGTCAGATTCACCACATAGCAACATAAGAAATGCTAGTGCAAGCTTGATATTCATGTAGTCATCATACTACAATAAGGAGAATGGCTCGTGCTAGACATTGCTATAACCTAATCAGTATTTCTACCCACTATTATAATGCATTCAACATTAATATGCCACATTAGTGAGTCCTGCAAATAATAATAATGTTGACATTGTTGATTTCTAGTAGCATCGGATGTGCTCTAATTCTCAAAATTTGCAAGGAGGCTTAGACACATGCATTCTCCAATACCTAGAAATCGTTTTGGGAAATTCTACCCAAAGGCAGTTTATTAAAATAATTAATTGTTTTTAATGGGACCTTAAGTCTAAACTTAGGAAATTAAAATAATTATTGGGTATTAATCTAAATTGTGGGTGTAACTTCTAAAATAAGGTGGAGATCAATTCCATATGATCCTAGCCATTGATTAAAATCTAATATGGGTCATTGATTGATCCACGAGAGGATTATAAGAGAAGGCTTGATGGGCACTTGGAGAACACATCAAGTGAGTTCAAAAGATCGAATTTCTGAAGCAGAGCAACTACCAGAGAGATATTCGAAGTGAGTTTTTGTAGTGAGGGATCAAGACAGGTTGGATGGGGCATCCAACTATGTCATCTGGAAGGCAAGAATGTCATTCCTTCTAGATGATCATGCCCTCAAGACATACGTCGACAGCGTGATGGTTGCCCCTGCAGATGTAGATCCGTTGAAGAAATACAAGGCTGAGATGGTGAAGGCGAAAAGAATGATCTGTGATGGAGTAAAGGATCATGTGGTTTATCACATCACTAGCAGCGGAACTACTAAGGAGATGTGGGATGCTTTGTCTATGTTATATCAGGGATCTTTCAAGCAGCAGAGGATGTACCTTGAACAGAAGCCAATTTCTGCTTAGATGCAGAAAGGGGAGCATGTGGTCCATTCCTCACGAAGCTTTAGGAGACCCGTGATGAATTGTCTGTTGTGGGGCATACACCTCCAGATTCAGAGTTGGTTAGACTGACCCTCAATTCTATCTCAGATGAGTGGCAAGTATTTAACCAGAGTATCCTGGGCAGAGCAGCTTTGTCAATTTGGGATGAGATGTGGGAAACTCTAAAACAAGAGGAGTTGAGGATATACTTAGTCAAGGTTAAACTTGACGGAAGCAGTAGTAGTGGGTCGAAGCCCAAGGAGCAGGAGGAGAATGCAGCCCTTGCATCGAAGGGACATCAGGAGCAGTGGAGATGTAAGAAGGATGTCTCGAAGATCAAGTGTTTTAGGTGTGGTGAGATGGGTCACTACGCTACTTAGTGTCTTCTTAGGAAGAAGGACAAGGATGAGAAGCATGATCCGAAGACTACACCCATGAAGTTTGAAGAGGAGGAGTTCATCATGATAGCCGAGATACCTCCAGGAGGGAGGTGGGATGATTTGGAGTTGTATTTCGAAAGAGCTACAGAGGGGTAGGATCCTTGAGGAGCCCACCTCTTGGATCAATTCCTTGTTACGAGAGCCCAGATCAGAGGTAGTAGCATGGACTAGTGTTGGATGGTGTCGAGGAGTGTCAAAGAGACAATTGCAGTGGCTAGGAGCGCCAAAGTCTGAACAACGCATAACAGAGTTGGCAGTAGTGTAGATGGCACAAAGTAAAGGTTAGCAGTAGCTTCAGAGGGTCAACGCAGAAACTAACAGTGGTCAGGCTCCAGCATTCATGTAGTACCATATTGAACATAGTTAGTTCAGTAATTTGGGATGTTTTTCCATTGTTGATGTAGCAGCAGCAACAGTTTACAGTGCAGTGGCAGTTGGCAGTGGTAGTGCTAACAACAGCACAGATGCATCACTTGAGAGGGAGTTGTAGTACGGATGAAGTGTTGATAGTGATAGTGTCAGCAGCAATACAGTTGCAGCAGCAGCGCAGTGGTTGGTGGATAGCATGTCAGACATCAGTAGCACAGAGGACGATGTTATGAAGTAAATGTGATGCTTCAGATTGAAGGCATTGCTAGAGCACATTCCTCGCTAAGAGGGAGCATTGATTTCTGGTAGCATCAAATGTGATCTAAGTCTCAAAATTTGCAAGGAGGCTTAGACACATGCATTCTCCAATACTCTGAAATCATTTTGGGAAATTCCACCCAGAGACAGTTTTATTAAAATAATTAATTATTTTTAATGGGACCCTAAGTATAAACTTAGTAAATTAAAATAATTAATGGGTATTAATCTAAACTGTGGGTGTAACTTCTAAAAGAAGGTAGAGATTAAGTCAATATGATCCTAACCATTGATTAGAATCTAATTTGGGTCGTTGATTGATCAACGAGAGGATTATAAGAGAAGGCTTGATGGGCACTTGGAGAACACACTGAGTAAGTTCAGAAGATTGATTTTCTGAAGCAGAGTAGCTGCCAGAGAGATATTCGAAGTGAGCTTTTCTAGTGAGGGGCAGTGAGTATCTAGAAGAAGAAAGTTTTCCTGGGCCTAAGAGTACGAGGTAGAGAGAGGGAAGAACAACATCCAGAGAGACGTAGACGCTCGCCCACGTAAATCTAATGCAGTGCCAACACAGGCCTTAAAGGGAGATCAAATTCCTACTGATGAAATCGAGTTTCAGTGGCCAAGAGCCGGGGTGTGGGGCCGGGAGGCAGAGATTCAGATTTTCCATCCAGCAGAGGGTCCAGAGGAGCAGTGAGATACCCAGCAGGGGTGACGCAAGAACTGTGTGGGAGTGACGTATTTCTATGCAGAGGGTACGTAGAGGCTCCAATTCAGCATGATCATACTCAAATTCTCCCAGGGTGAGGGCACTTCACCATTTCTTTTGTCTAGTTTCTCTCTGTATCGGATTTCTAGTTGAGCATCCAAGAATTGTATTCAGATTTACTATTGCATAATAATAAAACCCTCAGATCTGTTACACCGGTTTTCCCACATTAGGTTTTTTCAGGGACATTTGTCCAAAAATAACTGTGTTATTGTGTTGTATTTTCTTTCTTGCTCAACCTCTTATTTCCGCATATATATTAATTAAGTGAAGTTTTCAATGTATGTATTTCAATATTTTCCGTAGGAAACTACAAATAACTTGTTCATGTAAATCTAACATGTAGGAGATGTTGTCGCCTTCTGAAAAGGGAGTCCTAGTTGCACAAAGAGGGAAAAGAGCAGAGAGGAGGTTGATGTTCCTTGCAAATTGGAGATTAAAAGGGGGAAGAATAGGTCCATCTTAAATCGTTTTGGAGAAATTTCTATATTCTCTAAAAACCATTTCTTTCACAAACCCCATTTTTCCTTTGTCTTTTAAACTCTAGCTGTAGTGACCCATTTTTAACTTTAGCTGTAATCCCTTGTATATCCAACTCTTGCCATGTTTTCCATTCCCCTTTGAAATGTTTTAAAACATTTAGAGACCATTTTGATACCCTTTTTAAGCGTCGAGACCACAAACCATAATCGCTATTGGCCCTTTCCCTTTTTGTGATATATAGCCCCCTGGCACCACTCCCTCTCGTCGATTGCGATGGAATCCCTCCTTCGCTGATATCGCATATCACAATGTTCCCCCATTGATGGCCATGTCCGCTCATCAACACTCCTTCTCGTCGATTGTGATAATCCTTTCTCCCCCAATTGCAATATCGCAATCGGGGATCTCACACCTCAAAGTCCTTCCTCCGTTGATGTCCCTTCCAGCTTGCGATTACGATATGCAAAAACCCTCCTCCACCGATATCACATATCACAATGTTTTCCTGTTGATTTCCATATCCGCCTGTCACCATTCCCTCTCGTCGGTTGTGATAATTCCCCCCCCCCCCCCCACCCATTGTGATATCACAATCAGGGATCGCACACTTCAAAGTCCTTCCTCCGCCGAGGTTTCTTCTAGCTTGCGATTGTGATATCCCAGGTGGGCCCAATCCCGCATATCAGCAATCACAATTTTTAAGGGGAGGCACTCCCATCCCGTAAGTACATTTAATGGAAAACCCCGATGTGATAGCTCTGCGATGAAGTAACGCAAAACTTTAAAGGCGTGGTGGGTCGGAAACTGAGGCATTTAATAAAGGAGGTGTAGCATTCAAAATCGGCATGGGTTGACCCAGAAAGGCCCCTTGTGACACGAAACCAGGGTCGATGGATACAGTGTAAATGAAGACATGGAAGGTCAAGAGGACTTGATGATCCAGCATGGTGCTCCATACAGAGGGAAGATGAAGTACCACCCAAGCAATCTTTAATTTTGTACTGTGGCATTAAATTGATAGATGATCGCTCCCAGTTTTGAAGAACGAATGATCCGAGCAGTAAAGACAAAAGCGATAGGAACCAACTAAGTGACATAGGTAACCAGACCGTGGGCAAGTAACAACCTGAAGCAAAGGCGATCACATAGATGGGCATGGATATATTTTGTTGGCATGTTCATCTGATCGATTAAGTTGTTTTGTTTTCTTATGGCGTGTCGCCATTTATGGGAGAAATTAATTTTTGTAGTCATTTTTCGGCTACAGAGCCATCCCGGGCCGAGACAGCTAGTCTATCTGACAGCTAAGGCTTGGCTAAGATATTTTTTTGCAATCACTGCTCAATGCTCCCCTCTCTAGATAAATAGGGGGAAGCAACACGTCACAAAGGTTAGGAATTCTAAAGAAAGAACTACATTTTATTTTCAAGACTGTATGTTTTTATGATATGCGTCTTTCAGAATATTAAGAAAATGGTGGTGATTCCTCTTTCAAGTACTACAGTATGTTATCCTTCTATGAAATTCCATTATGTTCATGTTTTCTCTCTGAATTCATGTAATCGTAGCTGCTAGAAAGGCTTCATATGTTCTTACAAATTCATTTGTATTGATTATTTAATGCATGTGCCTGTATGGATATTTGATATTATATCTTTAAAATTTTGCTCTATGAATCACTACTCCCATCTGTAGGAATTTACAGGGTAAGTTCCTCAGATAGAACACCAAAAGGACATCGCTCACAAACAGATCATAGATCAATACACCAGTATTTTGACGTGGTTAAAACCCTCAGAGAGGGAAACAGTCCACGGCCTGCGCCAACGTGGCTACTACAGGCAATTTATAATAAAAGAATGAAAATTTACATAAGCTTCTCTCATGCACGGTTAACCTACAAATGACCCTCCATGCGCTTTAAATAGAATTCGTGGACCAATCGGGTGTCAAGCCACGGATCAAGTGTCGGTAATACCGAGGAGAGAATGAACCGTCGGATCACTACATATCGTGACCGTCGGATTGTAAGTTACAAAATGTACAACGGTAAAGAAACACACTTTACCTAACTCATACCTAACTCTATACTAGACCAAGTTGAACTTAACTATTTCCTATGTCGGAATATCCTAACATCCCCCCTTAAGAACAAATTGGGATAGGATTGAAGGATTTACAAATTCTTGGCCTTTAAGGCCTTTGTTGAAAAAAAATCTGGACATCAAATTCTTAAGCTAAGATCAGATAATGGCGGAGAATATGTTAAAAATGACTTCATCAACTTTTGCACTGAGCATGGAATCCAAATGCAACATACTTTTCCATATACTCCACAGCAAAATGGTGTAGCTGAAAGGAAGAATCGCACCTTAAAGGAAATGGCTAATTGTATGCTTCAATCTAAAGGACTTAGTCTTAATTATTGGGCAGAAGCAATTAACTGTTCAAATTACATAATAAATCACACTCCTACTAAGGTTTTAAAGAATATCCAGAAGAAGCATGGAGCTCAATTAAACCATATGTGAGTCACTTTCGTGTTTTTGGAAGTGAAGCATGGGCCATATTCCAGATGAGAAACATAAAGCTTTAGAACGTAAGAGTGAAAAATATATCTTTGTTGGATATTCTGAAGATGTCAAAGGATATAGACTTATTCCATTTAAGTCCAAAAATGTTATCATTAGAAGAGATGTAAAGTTTGATGAAAATAAATCGGCCTACAAGCCTAGTTCGGCGCATGTGCCACCTCTCTCTATCTCTTCTACCTTTGAACATATTTCTTCTTCAGATGATGAAAGTGAGGATGACAATCCTCCCCCACCTTCTCAGGATCATCCTTCATCTCTTTCAGCTCCTTCACTTCCAAAATGGGTCCAAGCTACTCGAGATGCAGCAGGTGATCTTGCCGGTGATCCTACAGATCAATGCCATACCCGTTCTCAGTTTGAAAGAGCCTCTTCTTTACTGACTCAAGTGTCAGCAAATTATGATCCTGACACCTTTGAAGAAGCTTCAGGCCATCCAGATTGGGACACAACTATGAATGAATAATATCGTTCATTATTAGAAAACGATACATGGGATCTTGTTCCTCTACCAAAGGGGCGCAAACTTGTTAGATGCAAATGGGCTTACAAAACCAAGTATGGGCCAGACGGGAAAGTTGATAAACATAAAGCTCGTCTTGTTGCTAAGGGCTTTTCACAAGTTGAAGGCATTGATTATACTGAGACCTTTTCCCCCGTTGCCAAAATGAACTTTGTCCGCCTTGTTCTTTCCCTTGCTGCCTCTTTCAAATGGGAAGTCCATCAAATGGATGTTAAATCCGCCTTCTTGCATGGGGACTTGCATGAAGAAATCTACATGGAACAACCTATTGGGTTTATACAAACAGACTCTAGCCTTGTATGTCGTCTTAAGAAATCCCTTTATGGTCTCAAGCAAGCTCCTCGGGCTTGGTATGCCAAAATGGAAAGTTTTCTTTTAGAATCTGGCTTTTCTAGGTGTCATTCTAACAATACTATCTACACCAAGAAAGAGGGCAAGTCTCTTATCGTTCTTGTTCTTTATGTTGATGATCTTATCCTCACTGGTAGTGATCCCAACCTTATTAACCATGTGAAGTCCAGCCTTAAAAATAAGTTTGAAATGACAGACTTAGGACATTTACATTATTTTCTCGGTCTTCAAGTCTTGCAATCCAAGGAAGGTATTTTCCTCTCCTAATCCAAGTATGCCTGTGATCTTCTACGCTTCTTTCACATGGAAGATTGTAAGCCAGCTCCTTCTCCCTTTCAGTCTGGAGTCAAACTTTCAGTCAATTGTACTTCCCCTGAAGTTGATGCTACGTTATACAGTCAACTTGTCGGAAAACTTTTGTATTTAACCCATACTCGTCCTGATCTTTCCTTTGTTGTTGGCCTTGTTTCTTGGTTTATGAAAACCCCACGTGAAATTCATTGGAAAGCAGCTAAACGAATACTTCGTTATGTTCGAGGTATAGTTTAGTTTGGCATTCATTACAGTGCTGAAGCATCTCCTATATTGGTTGGTTTCACTAGTTCCGATTGGGCTGGTGACCCAGATGATCGGAAGTCTACTGTTGGTTATGTGTTCACTCTTGGTTCAAGACCTATTACATGGGCTTGCAAGAAACAAGTTGCCATTTCTCTTTCTTCAGCAAAAGCAGAGTATCGTGGTGCCGTAGAGGCTAGTAAGGAAGCCTTGTGGCTTCGTCAAATCCTATCAGAGTTTGGTTTTCAGCAGCAACATCCGACTACACGGTGTGATAATCACAGTGCCATTCAGCTTTGCAAAGATCCAGTTCAGCATCAGCGCAGCAAACACATTGACCTACACATGCACTTCATCAGAAAGCTCATTCATGACCATGTTCTTGAAGTGCAATATTGTTCAACAGATGATCAGGTTGCAGACATCTTCACAAAGTCTCTCACAGAGGCGAAGTTCACTAAACTTCGATATATGCTTGGAGTTCAGGAAGTTGTCACTAAGGGGGGATAGGCTCTAGTGCCTCCTTCCTTCTCCTATTGTGTCATATTTGTAAATCCTTCAATCCTATCCCAAGTTGTTCTTAAGGGGGGATGTTAGGATAATCCGACACATAGGAATAGTTAAGTATAACTTGGTCTAGTATAGAGTTAGGTAAAGTGTGTTTCTTTACTATGTACATTTGTAACTTACAATCAGACGGTCACGATATGTAGTGATCCGACGTTCATTCTCTCCTCGGTATTACCGACACTTGATCCGTGGCTTGACACCCGATTGGTCCATGAATTCTATTTAAAGCGCATGGAGGGTCATTTGTAGGTTAACCATGCATGAGAGAAGCTTATGTAAATTTTCATTCTTTTATTAATAAATTGACTGTAGTAGCCACGTTGGCGCAGGCCGTGGACTGTTTCCCTCTCTGAGGGTTTTAACCACGTCAAAATACTGGTGTATTGATCTGTGATCTGTTTGTGAGAGGTGTCCTTCTGGTGTTCTGTCTGAGGAACTTACCCTGTAAATTCCTACATGGTATCAGAGCTATTTGAGGGCCGCGTCCGTTGGTGATCCAAATCTGAAGCCGGTAGAACTGCATGCGGCTGTCGTTTCCTAGATCTACTGTTTCTGACTGCTTCCGGGCCGAGAGGACTACTCTGTTGTGTTCGGAGCATCTATTCCAGTGAGGAACCCCTTTTGTTTCACGCGAAAAGGTTTCCGGTAGCCCTATCTGCATCATTTTTAAGATCTGGAGGTATACAGTGTTTATTTGCAGT
>APFE031664729.1:148201-187050 GCA_000404065.3 Pinus taeda | reverse complement strand
AAAGGAGAACTGTGCAGACATATTCACGAAACCAGTTTTGTTGGAGAAGCTACGCTGGTGTTTGGCTTCTCTTGGCTTGCAGAAAAGATAAAATAATAATAACAGGGCATCAGGCGAATTGTTGTCAAGGTGGAGATTGTTGAGATTTTCTGTTTTAGTCAAATAGGCAAAAATCTCTAAAGGATGACAACAATAGGGATTCAGTTCCTAGATTAGCTCCAGGTTGTTGGGAGGGAGTTAATGCCTCCTATATTTGATGTGAGGGAGTTATGAGGCTGTTAGATTCTCTATGCTATATAACAGGCAATCATTCGGATGATTTGCTAAGAGTGTGTGAGGATTTCTTGATGTAATCTCCAATTTGAATAATATATTTCTGATGCCTATGTTTGGTGGACGTAGCCCAGATTGGTTGGGTGAACCACGTTAAAAGCTGTGTCTTATGTGCTTGTTTATTTTTTCTGCTGTGTGTTTAATTAAGTTTGTTGTGCACCTAATCCAACAATTAAAACCGGAATTAGAATTGAATCCTGTTTTAGAGGTGTGCCTATTTAGTAATTTGTTCATATTTATATCCTACAGGCTTGGAGACAATCATTAAGAAAGTGGTTCTACGGTTTTCTTCATTTAAAATCAAGAAGATTAGATGCTGATGTGCCTCCAATTGACGATGTTGTTAAGAGAATAATCGAGCCTGACCCAGAGCTGTTTGCTGAAAAAGAACTTAAGAGGTTTTGTAGCGTATTCCAATTGAAAAAGAATCGAAATACAGAGAAGGCCTCCAAGAGATTTTGGAGGGATAAACCATTATTATCTGAAGAAGCTGACAACAATCTGCAGAGGGAAGTTGGTGGCTATGAGAGTGTGGTTGTTTTAGACCTATTAAGGTCGTTGGTGAGGATCTTCTAGAAAGCCTTCAACAGGCTGCCAAGAGGAATGGCTCCAGGTGATTTTATGGATGCCATAATAGTTGGAGATGGCTTTTGCAGGAAACTGTGGGATGAAAGTTAACCAAAGCTCTAAAAGTGCTGGTATATTTGAATTACTATTTGCAGAAGAACATGGCCTTGTCCTCGAGGTTAGCCGTGCCAATCTTGATGTCATTGCCAAGAAACTCAATGATTCCGGTGTTCTGTTTGAAGTTATTAGAAAAGCCACTCCATCTCCTTCTATAGAGGTGTCTGTTAATGGCACACTATATCTTAATGAAAAAAAAAAAAATCATATCTTAGGGATTTGTGGGAGGAGACAAGCTTTTTGCTGGAAAATAGTCATATGACAATAACGATGCAATTAGCCACATTGGTAATTCTATGGAGATGGATTGTTCAAATAGTGCTTCCAAAGTTCATATTATAATATATTAATTCCGCTATATGGGCTAAAAGAGTCCTTTTTTCAAGACGCTTTCCTCAAATGGAATGAGGGAATCAATAAAGAGAATGCCACTATTTATTTAAGTCATGCAGAGGAAGCGGCATTCATGTATTTATTACAGTTCATATACAGGGGAACACTAGAGCCGCGTTCTGCAACTGAGCCGCTAGATTTGTTAATGGTTGCTGACAAATTCAGTGTAAACAATCATTGCACGCATCACCTTTCACAATAAAGTCTGCATTGTTTTTCTACAGCTTCGTCCCACCATGCTTACAAACATTGTACTTCTGCAACTAACAGACGCGGCAAACTGGTTTATTATTCAATGTTTTAAACACACTTACAGAGATAAACTCGTGTTCCAAGACAAGCTTCTAAACCTTCCCTTAAACTGTCATAGAGATGATTTTATCAAGGGATGAATTACCAGTTTCCAGTGAAGATGTAGTCTATGATTTTGTAATAAAGTGGGCCAGAAAGCATTATCCCAATTCAGACGAAAGAAAAGACATCCAGACGTACACTAGGATGACCTACTCAGCATTGTCATGGATGACGGAAGGCTTTCAACTGAACAAATAAATACATCCTCTTTGTTGGCCATGAAACTTCTGCAGTGGACAGTTATCCGAGCACCATCGGTGGAATTTTGGAACAGTACTACTAGAATATGGCCAATTGATATGATAACAATTTGCAGCAACATCCCGGCTCGTGCGTTTCAACTAGCGATTGGCCTCATTGCCCCGTACAGGATTTTGTTCCATGATTTCCGCCAGCGATTATTGGGATCCTTTGGCGATTTTGTGGGATTACGGGCGATGTGGCTCTTATAAGGCGGATTATGAGCTATTATTGATGCCACCATATTGCATGTGATTGGACGTGTTGGAGTTCGATGAGTGGCATATTATAACTCTGGCTTGGTCATCTTTGGTGTCGTTTTCTAATTTTTGGATATGGTTATTCATCAGATGTGTAAAAAATCTGTAAATACCCTTTTGATCCATCAACCAAGTGCGTCCATAGAGGAGAGAATTCCGAAAGCAGGTGGCAGTCTATGAAAAATGGCAGCTTTAAAGATTCCTATTTCAAAATAGTTTTGACCAGCAACCTTCACAACTCGACACATTGTGCAATCTGATCCAGATTTGGTTTATTTTTTGGAATATTAATTAGTTTTAATTCCTAGAAGTTAGTTTTCTGTTCCTAGAAGCTAGTAATAGCTTGAGCATGTAATTTGTATTGAAGTAATACTTTGTATTTTTTGAAAAGAGGGAGAGAGTTCTGAGAGCTGGTGGAGAACAGAGAGCTTCTATTGTACAGTCATTGACAGAGTTTTTAATCAAAAAATGTAGCTCTGACTCCTGAGATTCCTATGGTATGACAATTTAGCATAAGTTTTCCTTCTGTTTCATATGTAACCTGTTATGTTTTCATTTCGCTCCATGATCATTTCCAATTGAACAAATGAAGTGTTTAGGTAGAATTCATAGTATTTTATGCTCTTCCTATAAGTTTGTTCATATTCGATGTTTTCTTCTGTTTGACAAGGATTCATCTTCTATGCCCTTTCCAGCTCCTCACCAGTCTTGCCATTCCATTTAATCTCAATTTGATGTTAAATTTCTTGCCTACCTTTCCTAAGGATATAATCTGTGTTGTTGATTATATTTCTCTGCTCAAGCTGTGACTTTGCCCATGCAGCCTAGAAAAATCCCATTATTTATTAAAAACCCCTTTTATCAGTTTACTAGCCTAAAATCAGTTTCTTTAAAAGTCATCTCAGTCCCTTTGAAGACTTTTTTGCTGAGATAGACCGGAGAGAGCCCTCTCCTACCCCGTAGGGCTAGCTACGAGGCTAAGTGGTTTGATGTTGCCTTGAGGTTTACCTTTCTCAGCTGAAGTACTTCATGATCAATTTCATGAGTGGAGCATATTCATCTTTCAAGTATCTGAATTGAAAGACTCTTGTGAGCTACCTCAAGAATCTGGCCTTAATGTAAGGCTCATAATGTTGCCTATCCACCTTCTGTTTCTTGTGCCACTGTTCTCCAACATTTGGTATGCCAGTTGCCAATGAGATAGTTTCGGGTGTTAATGTGAAGGTGACCCCGGCCAAGCTAGACTGACCTCCATGTAGGTGAAGCACAAAAAGACAGGCCAACTCATGATGAAATCTAACATTAGCCACCCTTTGATAAAATTGAAAACATGATAGATGTTGGAATCATGACATGGCAAGAGGGTAGAACTGCAATTTAGTGAGGGTAGCTAGCTCATCTCTAACATGTTTGCCACTCTTGTGATGTCTCCTGGGAGCCTGGTCTTCCGAGGATGAATCACTTTGTGTCTCCATCTCATACTTTGATGAATGCTCAGATGCCATGACTGCTGTGTGTACTGTACTTGGGCTTCCCTTCGATGATGGTGTGAAACTAGGTGTTGTTGTGATATTTTCCACCAAGGGGAACAATGAAAAAAAGGGAGTATTAGGAGGGGAGTAATATGATGGGAATAGGGGTTATGGGGAGAAGTTTGTTTAGGGATATGTAGGGGGGTTTGGGTATTTGATAAGGTAGGGTTTTGGGGTTTTGATTGACCAATGAGTGGAGGGATAGGGGATAGGGTTTGGTAGTGTTTTAGGGTAGGGATAATAGGAAAAATGAGAAAGGGGGGATAGGGAAAAATGAAAAAAAAGGGAAAATTGAGGGGTGAAAATGGAGCCTTGGCACTAACACCGCAATTTTGCAACCCTAGCAACCATGGCTTTGATGTTTTCTTAGTGGTTGGTTTTATGAGTTTCGTTGCAATTAAACATAGCCATGAACCACCATAACATTCACAAAATTTGATGAGCAAACCATGATATAGAGCCTACCTATCGATTTGATGACTTTCACAGGCAACTTGAGGCAATTTGGCACAATTTTGGGCCTTTGTGGGTGTGTGTCGCGCACCAAGCATTGCGCCCATAGAAATTTTGCACTGTGGGGTTGCTCTATGTGCGCTGCGCTCTGTATGTGCACCGCGCCCCTTTGTGTGTGCGCCACGCTCTGGAAAACGACTCCCACTTCACTCCAAACACGCACTTTGCACTCTCAAACACTTTGCTACGTTTCTCAATAACCTTGATTAGCACAATAACTTTGTTTGCTTGTGGGAATTCTTATATAAAGACTTTGAAGTCATGGGTTAAATTTTTGCTTCTTCAAAAACCCATTTTGCTAATGTTATGTTTTGACACTTTTCACTGACTTAAAGCAACATTGAATTTCACTTTTCCCTTTGAAATTTTAGCTCGAATGATGAAAATTTCGGCACTCTTTGCAGGGATTGCATGACAGGGCATTTGGCCACGGAAACCATCAACTGACGACTTTTTTGAAATTTTTTATCACAAATGACATTGTTTGACTTTTCTTCAAAACAGAGTTTTGAAGAACAATCGAAGTCTATCAACATGATGATGAAACTCTCTGAATCATAACTTCGTAAGGGCCTCACTCTGGCCTGCATGGCTTTATTGGACATGGTTGAAGACCAAATTGATTAATCCCTAGACCTAATTATTGAAAATGAATTTTGTCCATTAGACGACCAGACCTTGACTGTCATGGACTTTAGTGATCATTGACAAAAGACCTAAGCTAGTAGGAGCCAGACATGAGGGGACATGACTAGCATGACCTTTTCCATCAGATTATGGCATGCCCCTAGCGGAATGTAGCTGGGTGAATGGAGCGGGACTCCTAAAAATGAAATGCAGAAAGAGTTTTGATCTCTGACGGAGGACTGACAAGACCGAATCTAACACAATGAAAATAAAATAAGATTGAAAGGGTCTGATAGTTCAAGTCCACCCATAGAAAAAGAAGAAAAAAATTTAGGTACAATAAGATGGGTAGGAAGTTTTGGTGTTGCAGAAGCATGCTTATGGTTAATTTTGTTTCTCAAAGATTTTCATCTTATTGTTATCATAAGTACCATGGTAACTGTTTGGTTACAAATCAAGTGAGGCATGACTAACTTCCCTTCACACTTCTCCCAAAATCACTTACTAACCTCCCCCCAAGGATATTGAGATCTGCTCAATACTCCTAAATCACTCCATTTCATGAAAAAGCCTGAGTAAAATAACATTCTTGCTTTAGACACAAAGCCACATTTCTGGTCTAAAACCCTTTTCATCCCCTTAGCCTAAGATTCTTAACATTAGACTTAGCGCTTATTTTTACATCATATGCATATTAACCAATAACTTTATTATATAAATACCTTATAAATTCCCCTTCCTCCGTATTATATAAATAAATAATAAACCCCAAACGTTAATATCCCGCCCTGATTTTATTATAAATTATAACATTGTTCATCGGGAATTAATGATTTATCTCAAATACATGAAGAACCCTCCCCTGTGCTCATAAGGATTTAATTAACCTCACGTTAGTTAACAAACCTAATAACCAAATCCTGTAACCATATAAATCAATGGTAAATAACTCCAATGTGATATAAAACTTCAAATATGTTGTATGGGCCCCGCGCCGTAATCCTCCATCACCTCCAAAGAGCGCCAACCATTCGATCAGTTCCCGCTCATCGGACAACCCACAATCGTATTGCAAGCCCCTCCGTCACTGATGTTTACCGCTTGGGGAGTTGGTGGTATTACCGCCGTACCGGGGACATGCGGCGCCTTCCCATCGTGCTCGTTGCCCGTCCGCCCCAAACCACTCTGGCCCATAAGCGGTGCGGGCCAATACCGCTTATTGCCCTCCCACTGACCCTGCCCACTGACGTCATTGCCAAGTCACCCTTCCCTACCCTCCACTACATGACAAAATGTCCCATCACGATGACGTCATCTGACCAAAAAGTGCCAAAAGCCCCGCGAAAGCCAATTTTGTTAAAAACTACGGAAAGTGTCATTTTCGCCATTGTTACTGTGAAGCCTACTGCATGAAAATTACATCCAATTGAGTGTGAAGCACATCCAGTCCACCACCCGGCCAAAAGCTCCAGTGTCCTGCTCTCCAGCTCGTCAGTTAGTTTTTCAAGCACTAGTTCGCCTCCAAAATACAGGTATTTACCCTGTCCCACCTCCCGAACCTGTATTTTTGGTTTTCGTCTGTAAATTATACCTATAGGAGCCAAATTCAAGCTGAAGCAGTCCATAATTGCCATACCAAGACATCCAGAACTACTCTTTTGCCCATTTTCTCCACATAAGCCGACCTCTAGTTGAAAACATAGTAAACAAACATGGAAGCTCCGGTGACCTTGAACATTGCTCCCCTCAATGCGCCGCATAAAGACCTGGAGTGGCCCTTAGCTGAGAGAGATTTTCAGATCCACGACTTAATTGGTGACAAAAACCACCTCCAGGTATTTTGTGAAATTAGGAACAGTCACCAAAGTAACTCTGATCTCTATGGAATATGGGAATCCAACCTGCCCATGTACTACCTCCCCTTAGTCAATGTTTTCGCTAATATTATCCACCTATGCTGTGCCAATTATGAACCTACCCAGAGAGTATTTATGACTCCATCTAAAACTGTCCTCTTTTATATAACTCCTGAGTCCATCAATGAGATGCTACACTTCAAACCCACTCAGCCTCTGGCTCCTCTTTCTATGGGATTCTTACTTGAGCAGGGCCCTAAACTGCCCAATTCAGAGATAACTCATATTGCTCAAATGTTTATGAGACCAGATTGCCAGCCCAAAGTCCCACCTCCCTATGTGCATGTCTGGTTCAATGAAGCTTGAAAATTCATTATTGATATGATATCATATGTCCTGGGATTTAAGATAAGTGAATATGTTGATGAGACCACATTAGTTTTGTTGTCCATGTTTACTCCAGGACAACCCCCTGCTGTCAAATATGACTTTGCTACTTCCATTTCCAACAAGATCCATGACCAATTCATGAGTGTAGACAGAGAAGGAGTCTTCAAGTATACATCTTATATATATCATCTGTTTCTATACTATTAGACAGATAGTGTTTAGTTTCCCATCAAAAAATTGGATGCTAAAGGAGAGAGGAGGTCTGTGATTTTTTGGACCTCAGCCTTCCACAATGTCCGTGACTCCTCTTATACCTACTGTAAATTCATTGACTTGTTGATACATCCGGTCTCCTCTCTACTGATGAGAACTCCTCCTCCTAGAATCTCTGGTGATATGCAGAAGATTTTACAGCTCTCCAAAAACTACAGAATAGGTGACTGGTACTTCTAACAGAATCACACCTAAATCATAATATATGGCTGTGAGTTGTACCTTTATAAACTGCCCAAATATGTGCCTATGAGACTGTTTGCACTAGAGTATTTCAGGCAACTTATCAATGTAGATTTAACTCACTTTTGTAGTGCAAAGAAAAAGGCCCAGCTAAGAATAAGAACCCAGTTAGGCCCTTTTATCATTAACAAGAGTGAAGCATGGGAAGATGCTGATAAGATATTGGGGGAAGAACTTAAATTGAAGAAAAGTTTCTGGTGGGTACCATATGACACAAATGGCTTTATAAGTGACAGAAAAGTAAAAATAGGCTATCGACCTATAAACATTCTAAGTTCCCTCAAATAGAGCAATTTGCTAATCAGGATGAGTGGGTAGATGGTACATTAATAGAAGAACTTACTCAGCAAGAAGTGATGGAACAAGCTATGAAAGATCTTGGAAAGACCCTTGACCTGGACTCCTTTGGACAAGTATTTTTCAAGCTGCCTCAGCAAACAAGAGTTGGCACATCCCCTACTGGAACTTCTTAGCAGCCTACACAAGAAAGCACTACACCAGCTACAGGGACATCAAAGGGCAAGGAAGTGATAGACACAGAACAGCCTGAAATGATAGAACAGTAAGGGAAAATTCCTCCAGCCCAAACCAAGGCACCAAAAATTCTTGCACTACAAACTCCTCTAAATGAGGAGAAGGGCAAGAAAAGAGACAGAGAAGAAGGCACACCTATGAGTGGACCAACAGAGAAACCAGGGGAAAAAAGGCAAAGAATAAATGCCCTATCAGAAGATGAATTTATTAAGGAAACCGCGGGCAATATAAGGGGGGGAAATATGGTCAGCCAGGAGACATCCCCAGTAATAGAAACATCCACCAGCTCTCACAGGAAGGACCTAGATAGGCAGCATAGTGTGGAAGTTTCATCCACTAGGCTACGAAGCAAGCAAGGTTCTAATATCAAAAGAACATTCACAGAGATAAAGGCCCAGATAAAGGCCCAGAATGACCCACTGAGGTTGCAACTTTATAATCAATTTCCCAAGATGGCCCCCAGCAACTAGCAAAGGTTAATGTCTGCATATGAAATTAAAGAAGGTAAAATAATCTTGAGCCACTTTAAGCCTAAAGTGCAACAGCCACAGTCAGCAGCTGACTACATGAGGACAAATCTGGAGGTCCTTGCCAAAAACATTCATCCGATGGACCAGATTGAGTTGCATAAGCACACTGGAGAGATGGTCTATTCCACATTGGCAGATATTTTGGTGCATAAATTGCAAAACTCATTGAACAACACCTCTGCTCAATTGGATTTGAAGAAGGCTTCCTCTCTAGCCAAGGACAATAAGATCAAATCCTTGGAAGACATTATTATTGAACTGGGACATGATCCCAAAGATGCTAAAGGCATAAAGGCATTGATGAAGAATAAGGAAGAGGAAATTGCAATTAAAGCTACCTTCTACTATGCATCCACAAACCACAGAAGTTGTACAACAGAAGTCACAGGAGGACATGATGGACCTACTTATGAGAATGAATGAGAGGTTAAGTGAGACAGAGCAGGCATTGGAGAAAGAATTACAAGAAAAGCAGGGAGAGTTGACCTCCCAGCCACTTGAAATAGATCCAATAGTCACAATTGCCCCTCCTACAGTTACAATAGCAGTGCCTCCCACTGTCCCAGCATAAACAACAGAAGTCACCATAGGTACCCCAGCAACAACAACAACACTAGGTAGTAGTACAGCTATGACTATAGAGAAATTAATAAAATCCATGGAGGATTTGAAACTCCAAGTATCAGAGCTGAAGTAAGTCAAAGAAAAATTGGCAAAGGTTGAACAGAGCTATGATAAATCCAAGATGATTGTGGCAGAGAAAACAAGGGAGATCAAAACATTGGAGAACAAGGTAAGGGCCTTAGAGAAAGATCTCTCTCTGGCTAAGCCTCTGGTGGAAATTAGAGGAATTTTGTGGAACAACATCATTCAATCCCTTAGTGATATATGGAGGTCTATTCAAACCATTTATGAACAAATTGATTTGATAGGAGTTGCCCAAGTGGAAATTCAGAAAACAAGAGCATTATTGGGACAAATGCTTAAGCAAGCTAATTTTGAATAACAAGACCAGTGAAGAACTGCAAGCACTGGATATCAAAGATAGAATAGGCACCATTCTGGACATCAAGAGAGTTCTAACCATGAGAACTCTAATGCAAAATTTGGACAGAAGATGCCAGGACATGTAGGTAGAAATTGATTCTTTCACAGAGAAATTTACAGTCCTGCATCAAAAAGGTTTGCCAAGTCCTTTGGGAAGTAATGATCATCTAATGAAGCACAAGGACTATGTTCATAAATTAAATACATATGTTGCTAATCAAGCTAATGCATCTTCAAGCACTTCAGGAGAGAAGGCACTGCCATCTGGCTAGTCCCTTTATGACAGCCTGGAAAATCTATTCTACATAAAGCATGAGGTAAAACATATGTTCACCATCCCACCTAATTTCTTCAGGTACACAGAAATCGAGGAAACTATGAGGAAGATGAAAAGACATAAATTACCAGGACCAGAATCGTGGCAAGGTATGTTAGAGATCCTGTAAATTATCTTTGGTCAATGCAAAATTTTGGACCATTTACTATAATGCAAAAAAAAGGAATGAATCACATTCACGTGGTTCAAAGTGCATCACATCATAGTTAAATAAAATCTAACCAAGGCAGAAAATCCAGCATAGAGGATCAGTGGAAGACAACTGGGAACCAACTTGTAGCACCTACCTCCAGTACATCTCATAAAGACGGATCAACCACTACAACATGAATTTATTGCATCTATTTATTGTCTCCCTGTTTTCGAGAATGTCTGTCTCTAACTATGTATAAGAAGCATTAAATTGTCAGCAGATATTATTTCTATCAGATATTTTGTATAATATCTTGACATCTTTGTATAAATACCCCCTGAAATGAAGTATTTGGGGTTGTTTGGTTGGTTGCTGGTGAATGTTCGTAGTTTTGACTGTAATATTGAATAATTTTGGAAATAAAAAGGTTGTTGGAACCATTTTGTCGAGCTCACTGGATGAAGAATTGATGCTAAGGACCGTGTTACAGAATTCTTGAATCATTTTTATGGATCAATAAGTCCCTTCTAACTTGTGTTTTACAGTTTCTGTGTTTACTATATCATATATGTTTCATGATCTAAATAATAGAGAAAAAGAATAACTCAGAATTTGCTTGTTTGCACTCTGTGTTCAATCTCTATTATTATTAATGTTTTCTTTAGAATTAGCATAAGCAGGAATTCTTAATTTCTCCTGTTTCCCCTGGTTCTTAAATCCTGAATATTAGCTAAGGAATTCTTAATTGCTCCTTAGTGGTAGTCATCCATTTTCCCTCTATTAACATGATGAAGGATTCTTAATTTCCCTTCACCCATTGACTCCATTCCATCTGATTCCAGCCTTTAAATTGTTCCATATTCGAGTACCTTGCTCTGTGATAAATCCTCTAGTAAGAAACCTAACCCAGGAAGCCATCTCTCTTTGACTCCAGCATGCCCAATGGATTAAAATGTTTCAATTTTTCCTCACTATACTATTGAGTCCCCCTCCTTCCAACCAAACTCAAAACAAAACCCTTGTACTTCATAACTAGCCTAATATACCTCAAAACAAAGTTAAATTATAAAGAGATAGCCCTCTCTGGATACAGATTGGCTAGAATCTGTGTCTAAAAGATTGGTCTGTGGTTACCTTGGCCGTATTCCCTTTGCTACAACTTTGGGAACAACCTGAGTGATAACAGATGCTACTCCATGATATGGTAAAATTCTCACTTTTTGTCTTCACTATACCTAAACTAGTCAACTTAGCCATATATATAGTCAAAATGATATTAGGAGTCATAAGGAGGCATTAAGAATCATTAAAAATATAAAAAATCAGAATTTAGGAACTTTCATAGCAACTGCTCATAATGAAGCTGAGAATTTGCTACAAAATTGTTGTAGCCTTCCATGGACGTTAAGGATGATCTAAATATCAGCAAAGATAGTTTTTAATGCCTATGTTTAGCCTATAAACATCAAAGAAGACCTCAAAACTAGTAGAGAGAGAAAATATGTAGCATAAGAGTGTTTTTTGAAAGTTGCTACCAAAGTTTTCTACGAAACTACTGTAGCTTTCCATGGAAAGAAAATCAAGTGAAATTTTAGTTGAGAGAGTTTTGATAGCATGAGTTTAATTAGAAAACATTAATAAATACCTTAGAATCATAAAAGGCATCAAAATGACAGCATAGGGGTGGTTTTTGAAATTTTCTACCAAAATTTGCTACGAAAATTCTGGAAATGACTGTTTTAGTAGTCAAATTCGGGCTCACTTTATGACCAAATTAAAAGGAATTTTGGAAATATTAAGGAGGTTTTTGTTTATCATAGACTCATATACAAATATTAAGGAGGTTTTTGTTTATCACAGACTCATATACAAAAACCTCTCTCGATTTTTACATAGATATCAGAGTTTGGATAATATGCACTTGTCTTTGAGGCCTATTTTATAGAAATTTTCCTAGCCAAAAATTTTGAAATTCTACTTGGTAGAGGTCCAACTCAGTAAACTCAACTAGGTCAGCACATCCACATGGCATGAGACACATCAACTCCAACACATTCAAAAAATTAGTTTGGTTCGATAAGTTCCATCAAACAGAATCCAGTTGAGTTCATTTATGGTGGAAGAGTCCTACTTGTAATTGAATTATGTAAAACAGAAATCCCTAGGTTTTCTCAATAGGTGTCAAGTAGGATAAGGTCTTAGAACTATTTGATCGAATCTAGTCCAAGTGGCAAATTTTTGTATTTAATGACATGATGATGGTCTTACTCTATATATTTGTGGTTCCTTGACTCTAAAGAGGGTTGATCGATAATGTGAGAAGCTGACCCTATGTAAACCTTTGATCCAGTTAATATAAATATTGCAATAGCTCTGTTTTTGTACCTAAGATTCATATATGGCTTCATGTGCTCTTACTAAGTTTTTTTTGTTTTATTATCAGTATTCATAATATTTTGATTACTTGGAATTCTCGTTAAGTGCTCCAATTTCCTTCACATACTATGTATGACTGTGAATGTTCATTTCATATTAATTTTAAAGCCAAAGATGCCTCAACTTCCATTAAATCTGTTGTTTTCCATTTCTGTAATTTGAATCTATGCCCAATGGTGGCAGTGATCACATTTTCCTTCACCTGCAAAATCACATGAAAAAACAAGAGTTAGCCATCTAAAATTTTGAGCTTATCATAGTAAAAATTTTAAGTATATTGAGAGAGCCCTTTGAGATTGGAAGGGCTAACTTCCAGTCAAAAGTTGGTTTTGAAAGAGTTACACTTGGTTGGAGGTTGACACAACCTAAGTTGTTCTAGCCTAGTGATAACATGAGGGTTGACTTGGTACTTGGAGAAGGACTTGGTCATGGGTTTAGGTCTCTATATCTCATCTTGAAGCAAATTCTATAAGAAGAGAAGAGTTTACCCGGTTTTCCCCTTAGAGGGGTTTTTCCTTGGATGAGAGCCTAATTTCTATGCCCTCTATTGTTACTATTTCGTTCTTAATAGTTTTTGGATGAAATATGTAACTAAAGAACATAAGAAGATTAAATAAGTTCGCAAGAAAATATTAAGGTTAAGGAAAATAAGAATTAATAAGTTTCCACTTTTCATTTTATAACATGGTATTAGAGCTAAGGTGAACAAGAGAAGGAAAATGGAAGGATACTAGAAGAGGTTGAATGTCAAGAGGAAGGAAAAAGGAAACTCTCAAGAAAATCTTGATCAAGAAGACTTAAAGAGGAATTGTCTCTTGAAGGATCTGGTTAAAGACTCTTTGGTAGAAGACCTAATAATCAAGGGGGGTTTCTACATTGGAGAATATCAAGACTACATCAAAGGAAAAATTACAAGAAGGTTGTTGATCTCTCTTGAAAGGAGATCTATTTGGAAGGAATCCTCAAAGGAAGCATCAAATGATATGGGAATCCATTGTTGAAGGAATCCTAGGGAACATCCTTCAAGGTCATTATTAAAGTCTCTTCAAAGATCTTGAAGGCATTAAAAAGCTTGAAGACAACATCAAGGATAATCTTGGTCATCAAGTAAGTATCCTATTATTACATCATGTCTGGATCTACATGTCGAATGAGATCTTTCTACAAGGAGAGCAATAAGCTCGTTAGAGCATCAAGTTATCTAGCATGGAAGAAAAGGGTTGACCTGATACTTACAAAACAAGAAGTAATGGAGTATGTTACTGGGGAAATTACTAAACCTAGAAAATAAAATACACGAGAACTATCAAATTACAAGAAAGGGGAAGTAAGGGCTCAAAGGATCATAGTTGAATCCATTAAAGATTCTCTTGTTCCATTTGTTAGAAAGTTGAAAACTTCTAAGGCTATGCATGACAAGCTAGTGAACCTGTACTCTATAAGTACATCAGGACAAAATATGCCTTTGCAAAATAATTTATATATAATGAATAAATCAAAGGATGAGGATATGGAATCCTTTCTCATGAAAGTATCTTAGCTAAGAGACCATCTGCAAGGGCTTGTGGAAACAATTTCTGATTCAGAAGTGACCATCTATGTACTAAATGCATTTCCACCTAAGTGGAGTAGTTTCGAAACAAGCATCTACTCCAAGAAATTTTCAACTCCCTTTAATGAATTGTGGGCTCAATGCATATTGGAATAATCAAGGATTAAGGTAAAAGATGACATTGAATAATATGAGTAGTCTCAAGCCTTTCTAGCCTAAGTCAAGAAGTTGAAGCAAGGAAAGTTTGGAAAGTCCAATAAGAAAGGCATGTCCAAGGTTCAATTATTTAAGTGCAATGAGTTAAGAAACTTTAAGAAGGAATTTCCAAGCTATCAAAACAATAAGAAAACGTGAAGCTCATATAGCCAAGGTAGTGGGAGAACCTGAGAAGAAGCCGTAGAAGGAAGATGTGAAGGATCTTTACAATTAAAGAAGGTGTTGGTCAATAAAAGGTGCCTTTTAAAACTCCTAATTGTCCTCACATTAATTATCAATCCGGGCAAGTCTTCTTATTTCAAGAGTGTACATAGTGTGTGGCTATTATTTAACTCAGAGAGTAATGTTTTATAGATTGCAGTATAGATCTTTAAATACAAGAGTAAACAGATGCATCTAATAAATTCCAATTACAATTAAAGAAAAATCAATCCTCTAAAAAAATAAAATCTTTCATCAATTCAAGTAACAAAAACATCAATTGAGAGTACAACAATGATAGCTCATCCCTCTTTAACTGATTTAATCTAAATTGCACTCACTCTTCAGTAAATAATCTAAACAACAATAACATAAATATGAGAGTCTAACAACGATAGTTAATACTCTTTACAATTGATTATATCAAGCGGAATATTTACCTAAGTAACTCAATCCTAAATGACAATACTGTAAATTATATAAAACAAGGATATTCTGTCAACACTGAAAAATAATAAACAACAAAGGAGATAAAATCACAGAAAAAAAGAATACTATCAAACCATCACACTTGCGAGAATTGGAAATGTATGACACAAAGGAAGCAGTTGAAACCACCAGAGGTCGGGCCCTTAGCCGCCAGCGAACACTACTAAGTTACTTCAGATAACGCGAGGGAACAACAAATTCACTTATATATTAATCATCAAACTGAATGAGCATTACAATATATTCGTGTTCTTCTTGACAACGATAGTCTGTAATTAAAATTACAATTTCAATATTAACAGAGATTCCTCCTCCCCTTTCCTTCTTACAAAAATCTCCTTTTATAATAGGAAAGGGTAAAAGATAAATTATAAACGCGATCCCTCAGGATCTCTCGATCCTAAGGGATTCACAATATATTTCCAACTCCAAACATCCTTTCCTTTCTCGCGCTAATTCTTCTGATTTACTTTCACCTTATCTGCAACTGCCGCATTCCTTCCTTACCTTGCCGATTTTTTTTGTTCCTTCATAGAGAACAACATTTGTCTCTTTTATTGTTTTCCTACATAAATAAGGGTAATAATTAGCTAAGTCATAACTACAGATAATTCCTTCATTTCTTACCGTAATTCCTTAATAGATTAACGCAATAAGATATAGAACCAGCTGGTCCCTTTCAACCAACAACGATGCCAAAATGTTTGTCGATAAAAGGTGCTTTTTAAAAATCCTAATTATCCTCACATTAATTATCAATCTAAACAAGTCTTCTTATTTCAAGAGTGTACACAGTGTGTGGTTGCTATTTAACTCAGAGAGTAATGTTTTATAGATTGCAGTATAGATCTTTAAATACAAGAGTAAACTGATGCATCTAGTAAATTCCAATTATAATTAAAGAAAACTCAATCCTCTAACAAAATCAAATCTTTCATCAATTCAAGTAACAACAACATCAGTTGAGAGTACAGTAATGATAACTCATCCCTCTTATCGAGGCACCTTTTATCGACTAGATATAGAGTAGCAGTGTGGGATGATAACCTGAAGGTAAAATAAGAACAGTTTCAAAAGGAAGCTATGATCAACTTGAAGTTTGAAAAGGCTCAATATAAAACTTTCATATATGATGTTGAATATGAAAGCGATGAGAAAGAAAGATGACCTAGATCCCACACAAAGATTGAAGATAGAAGGTGGCTCCATGATACCTTGAAATAAAGAAAGCTCAATGAAAGAGAGGCAAAATAAAGAGAGATCTAGGAAGCTATGGAGAATTGGTAGTTGATACTCTTAGGAAGACAAGCTATAAGATTTGTGGTGTTGACTTCCCAAATACAAAGGAATTCAGGAATCTCCTCTAGATTTGAGAGGGAGTAAGGAAGTCTCCTTGAATATGAGAAAGGATATATTCTCTAATTACAAAGAGAATAGGGATATCCTCTCTGGTTGAGAGAGAGTGATGTTGAACATCACATATGAATTATCTTGTTCAAGGGATGAAGAAAGAATGATGGAGGTTTGGATAAGCATCTATGGTTTCCTTGAGGATAAAGCATCCAAGAAAGGAAAGGTACCAACACTCTTTGAGAATGGGATAGGAATTCAAGAAAAGAGTGGTCGAAGAGAACCAATATTCTTTGACTACTTAGTTATGGAGATCCAAGATAATAATAGTATTAAAAGGACATATATTTTGGACATCTAGATGGGATATGTGCCTTGTAGAGGTAGTGTGGTATCACACGTAAAGATTCTCAACATAATTATCTTGAATAAATAAAAGCTTATCTAGTTAGGCCTCAGAGAAAATGCTAGTTGTAATGATGATGCTTATCGTATTTCTTATCAATCCAACTCTTCTTATGAAAACTCTTCAATTTGAGAATGATGTTGTACAATTATGAATACCTCCCTAGTTAATATGGATGTTGAAAATATAACTAGTTTCAGTCCCCAGAATTGTTGTTGTATAGCATTAGGTTTCTTTTTGATCGACGTTTCGAACCAACAATGGTGGTTCATCTTCAGGATGTGAAAGATTATTGAAACACTAGTCTTATTTTTCCATATATATAGAGATGTATGAGATGCTTTGCCTTGCCGACGGATATTAGGATTTATTACATTATTTTTAAATTATTCTATTTGTTTTAATTATAATTTAATTGTTCTATTATATTTTGTTAATTTAATTATATTTTTGTGTTATTAGGGTTAAAATTATTTATAGGAATTATTTTAATTGTTCTATTATATTTTGTTATTTTAATTGCATTTTTTGGGTTATTTTAGGTTTAAAATTATTATAGAATTAATTTAATTTTCATTATTTTTGTAAATTTTAATTGTATTTTTGTGATATTTAGATTTTTAATTATTATTTCATTCGGTGTATAGTTGTATTAATTATATTTTATTATTTGTATTTTAATTTTTTTTAATTGTTTATATAATATATATATTATGCTAATCCATTTTCCTATTCTATTTGTTTTGATATGATTTAGTTATTCTGTTATGTTAATTATTGAATTATTCTTATTATTTTATTAGGGTCATAGCTGTGTTAATAATATCTTCTTATTTATGTTTTATTGTAATAGTTTTTACTTTGTATTTTTATTAATTTTAATCATGTTAATTTTAATTATATGTTGTGATTATTTATTAAAGGCTTACTACATATTATTCTAGGTTGTGGAATTATTATAGTTAAGATATTTTAAATTGATGTTTATTTTCTATGATTTTTGTTAAATTATATTTTAGTATGGTAATAGTTTGTTTTTAATTATAATGGATTAGATCTCTTATGTTTGTTCTAGGTTAATTAGAGGAGGATTATAGTTAGGTAGGGGTAGATTTGGATGATAGGATTGGAATCCAGTTTTCGCTTCTGGTCCATCCGTCGTCTCTATTGAGGATATTAGGGTGTTTGCTAATTTCTATGGCTTCTCTGAATTTCCTTATGGAGTAGTGATCACTTCTAGCTAAGATACGGGTATCTTCTATACAGATTTGGTGCTTAGTTTTATCAAAATGTTCAACTAGAGCTGAGGATTTGGATCGATTGTGTTTAATGTCAGCTGAGTGTTCCTGGATTCTTGTGTTAAACGATCACCCAGTCTCACCTACAAAGGGCTTGCCGCATGAGCAGGGAATTAAGTAGACACCTTTATGGCATTTAGGATCAATTTTGTCTTTGACTGGATTAAGGCAGTTACGGATAGTGTTTAAGGGTTTGAAGGGGGTTAGAATTCCATTATTTTTCAGGATGCAGGAGATTTTGTCTGTGGTCCCTAATATGTAAGGGAGGTTGACTTTTCCTATTATATTATCAAAGTTTTTATTTTTGTTAGTTCTAGTGTTTGCCTTATTAATGGCTTTGATAGCTTGATGTTTGTTGTATTCGTTTTTTAGGAAAACTTTAATAAGGTGTTCCTTGTCAGAGATTCTAAGGGCTCTGGTTGCTAATGTGTTGAGGACTCCTAGTTTGTGGGTAGGGTGATGATGTGAGGAGGCATGTAAATATTGTTCAATGTGAGTCTTTTTTTATATACTTGGTGGGATATAGAGCCATCATCATTCCTAGTGATGAGGATATCAAGGAAGGGGAGGCTTTTGTTGACCTCAAATTCCATAGTGAATTTTATGGAAGGGGATAAACTATTTAGGTGTTGTTTGAAGGTTTCTAGGGTTTCTCTTCCATGAGGTCATATGATAAATGTGTCATCCACATATCTTTTCCACAATTTAGGTTTTAGGTGTGCGATCATAAGGGCTTTGTTTTCAAAGTCCTCCATAAATAAATTGGCAATAATAGGGGACAAAGGCAACCCCATGGAAACTCTACATGTCTGTTCATAAATTTCTTCCATAAAGCTGAAAAAGGTTGATCTTAGGCAAATTTCTATGAGCTTTGATGTGGCAGGATCTGTCAGTTTGCAAATGACCTCCATGGCATCATTAATGGGGATATTGGTATATAGCAAGGTGACATCAAGACTAACCAAAATGTCATTTTGATCAAGTTTGATGTTCTTGATTTCTTCAATGAATTGGGTTGAGACTTTGATAGAAGAGTTTGTGTTTCCCACTAGTGGTTTTAGTTTCTTGGCTAGGTGTTTTGTTAGATGGTATGTAGGTCCATTAATTGTGTTTACTATTGGTCTGAGAGGGATGTCTTCCTTATGAATCTTTGGGGCTCCATAGATTCTTGGTGTGTATGGATTGTTAACTATGAGATTTTTGTTGTCTTTTATCTTACTAGTTTTGATTAGGCTGCATACTTTTTTGGAGATCTTGTTTAATGGGTTTTTGTTGAGTTTTATGTAGCAGCCATTGTTATTTAGATGATCTAGCATTTTTTCTTTGTAGTCACTTTTGTTCATGATAACGATGGCTTCTCCTTTGTCTGCTTTCAACACTACAATATCAGGGTTGAAGTTCAAGGTTTTGAGAGCTAGATACTCTTGTTTGCTGACATTGCTTTTGGGGGGTTTTGATTTCCTAAGGGTGATGGAACAGTCTTGTTTGATTTGTTCTTTTATGGTGTCAGGAAGGTTTTTGATACCATATTCAATATTGCACGGAATGCCTTCAACAGGGATCTTGTGAGGGGTGATGGAGAAATTTAATCATTTTATTAATAAGTTTAGGATGTGTTCATTTAGTTGGAGGTTAGATAGATTTATGACTAGATTGTCATTGTTATTATTGGGGTTATTATTATTATTGGTATGTGACATAGGTTCAGTATTGTTGTCTTGTTTTTGGTGTTTGTGTGTTGCAGCTTTCACAGGTTGGGACAACGCAGGTTGGAATGGAGGCATGGGTTGGAGCGTAATGCTAGAGCTTGATAATGCTGGTTGGAATGGAGGCATGGGTTGGAGTGTAATTTTGGAGCCTGATAGTGTTGGTTGGGATGGATGTGTGGGCTGGGGTAGGGGCATGTTATTATGGGGGGTGTTGTGTTGCGTGGGAGGAATTATTATTTGCGGTTGTGTGGGTGATGGTGGTTGTGTGGTTGTGTGCTGAGTGAGTGTTGTTAATGACAACGTGGGTGATGCAGGTTGGGGCATGGGCATAATGTTGGAGTTGTGTTTTATTAAATGTATGGGAGACAACGTAGGCTTGGAAGGATTCGTAGGCTGGAGTAGGGAATTGTCGTTGTAGCCTTGGTTTGGAGAGGGCTGTGTGGTTTTCTTGTTGGGTGCATGCTGATTGAAGTGTGAGGGGGCTAGGTTTCAAATTGTGGGAGCAGACAACGTGGGATACTAGAGTGTGGACACATTACAGGAGGACAGCGTAGGTTGGGCATTGTTGTAGCCTCTTTTGGACTGTGTGGTCAGATTATGGGGTGTGTTTTGAGTAGACTTCGAGGGCGCTGGGTTATATATTGCGGGAGCAGTTGATGGTTTGTTGAGGGGTGTGTCGCGTTGTGTGGGTTTACTTTTTTCATGGGTGTTGTGGAGAGAATCGAATTTTTCAATTGGGTTTGTTTAGGTTTGTTGTAGTTAGGTATCCAGTGTTTCCTAAGGATCGATTATTGTTATTGACAGAAAGATTATGATTGATGAGAGATTTAATGAGGAAATTTGTGAGGCATTGATTTTGGAGTGAGAGCTAAAGTCAGATACATTGTAGACAACTGCTTTTTTGTCCAAGAATTTGGAAAATTTTTGAGTTTGTTCAGTGATTGTAAGTTGTTCCAGTCTAACAGCTTTTAATGCCGAAGCCGAGTCAATTAATACCCATAACTCTGGTTTGATTGAATTAGCTAAATCTGTATGAAGATTATAAGACCTACCTAACTATAATCCTCCTCTAATAAACCTAGAACAAACATAAAAGATCTAGTCCATTATAATTAAAAGCAAACTATGACCATACTAAAATATAATTTAACAAAAATCATAGGAAACAAACATCAATTTAAAATATCTTAACTATAATAATTCCACAACCTAGAATAATATGTAGTAAGCCTTTAATAAATAATCACAACATATAATTAAAATGAACATGATTAAAATTAATAAAAATACAAAGTAAAAACTATTACAATAAAACATAAATAAGAAGATATAATTAACACAACTATGACCCTAATAAAATAATAAGAATAATTCAATAATTAACATAACAGAATAACTAAATCATAATCAAAACAAATAGAATAAGGGATAATTAACACAATTAGAATAGGGCAACATATCCTAAACAAAATTAAAGTGAACAAAACATAAGAGAATAATTAATGAAAACAAATAGAATAAGGAAAATGGATTAGCATAATAAATAATTAAAATAAATATAATTAAATTAATTAATAAAAAAAACTTAAATATATTAAATACGAAATAATTAATACAAATATAACCCTAATGAAATAATAATTCTATAATAATTTTTAAATCCCAAAATATCATAAAAATAGTAATTAAATTTACAAAATATAATAGAAACAATTAAATTAATTCTATAAATTTTAAACCCTAAATATCACAAAAATATAATTAAATTAACAAAATATAATAGAACAATTAAATTATAATTAAAACAAATAGAATAATTTAAAAATAATGTAATAAATCCTAATATCCGTCGGCAAGGCAAAGCATCTCATACATCTCTATATATATGGAAAAATAAGACCAATCTTTCAATAATCTTTCACATCCTGAAGATGAACCACCATTGCTGGTACGAAATGTCGATAAAAAAGAAACCTAATGTGATGTATCCAGAAGATAATCTACATAATCATGAAACTCGCAGAAACCTCAAAGACAAAATTGTTGTTGTACTCATTTAAATATGTATCCTATGTAACAAACAAGAGAATAAAAGAAAAAGGTCACTATTATAATCACGGGTTCATTCTCTTTATTGATTGTCTTCTAGATAAAAGCATGTTCTTTGTGATTCTAGGTTTTTTTAGGTCTTTGGATTTATTGTCATGAGTCAAAGAAGTCAACATCATGTTTATAAGACCCTTCCAGGAAAAATATAAGTGTAAAAAAGAGTTATTTTTTATTCTAGAAAGTCCTGGAAGGTCCAAAAGTATATGTCATCCCTAACAGTTATAAGTTAGCCTAAAGGAGGGAATTCTACCCCTTGAGAAGACTATATAAAGGAGTAGTTGGACCTCACTTAGCACACTCACTCAAGAAGTTTGATCTATCAAGAAATAATTCAATCTGTAGCTGGGAAGTAGGAAGAAGAAGAGTGAAGGTCTAGCAGAAGAAAGAAGGATGAAATATCTTATTTTTTGGCTCTATTTCTCTCACACGTGTGAAGTTCTAGGATTTTTGGTGTTGTAGAAGGAGGCCAAAGTTGTAGGTTCGAGTTTTATTAGGACGAAGTGCAAAATATTGTAGTTGGAAAGAAGAAAGTCTTAACTTGAACTCATTGACCTTGGGAGAGATGTCTTGCTCTAGGTAGGTCTTAGGAGGAGGTTGAATTAGGGTTTCCATAGAATTTGCAAGGTAAAAATTGCAAGGTTGAAGTAACAGTATGAGTTTCAGTATTGAAGCGGGCAGGTTGAAGTTGCAATATTGAAGTTCGTTGTAGGAAGATCGAGGAAAGACTTGTTGGAGGCATGACTTGGTACTTGGAGAAGGACTTGGTCTATGGTTTGGGTCTTTTGTGTCTTATATTGAAGTGAATTCTATATGAAGAGAAGAGTTTACTGAGTTTCCCCTTGGAGGGGTTTTTCCCTGGATGAGAGCCTAATTTTTGTGTCCTCTCTTGTAACTGTTTCATTCTTGATATTTGTTTAATGAAATATATGACTAAAGAACAAAATAAGATTAACTAAGTTCACAAGGAAATATTAAGGTTAAAGAAAATAAGAATTAATAAGCTGCCACTTTGCATTTTCTAACAAGTATCTCAACAAAGCTAAAGAAAATACAATGGTTTTCTTAAAACAAATTTTCCTTGTTTAAAATTAGTGTGTAGGTGGTGCAACAATGGTCTATAAACATGTTTCACTATATCACAAGGTGTGTTTTTGATGTAGGGTTTTGTTGCATAATGTTTTAAGAAAATAAAAATCATGTGTTCTATATATATACACCAAGGATAAAAGGTAGGTTATTTTATTTATAGCTAAAATAAAAATACATAGAGTAGATGTTGTAGCATTCCAAAGGCGAAGGCCCATAAAAGTCAATTTTTTTTTTTTTTTTTTTAGTGTTAACTTTTTATTTATATACATAGTCATATATTCTCATTCTTGTTCTATTAAAATAAAAAAATTGCTACAAAAGGTTCCTTCCCAAAGGTGTTCCTGCTCTGATCAACTAAAACTCATGATAAGTATTACAATACCTCCTATGTCAACAAATGTATCAACAATAATAACATTGCATCTATAAAGTTTGTAAACTGTGAAAGATAGGAAAAAAATAATTGTTGCATTTATTCAACTCCACAGGTTGAGAAAATGTTCATGGAAGATGCCCTCCTAGTCTTTTGTCACCTGCCATTCTCCTTTATCCATTCTCCTTTATCCATTTCTAATCCTTTTTTTGAAAGAAATTTTCTTTTTTATTTCAAGACCTATAGATGTGAGTGAAAGAATTTAGTTTTTTTTGTATGTTTTTATATGTATGGAGTAGGATATAGTTCCTCAATATTGAAGTACCATTCATCAAATCAAGCACCACCTTTCAATCACCATATATGTGAAGGGATGGAATGCTTAGTAGCTCAAAAAGTTGTAGAATAAGCTTTCATGCAAAAGGTTCAACATATTTGTTTGTACCAAATCCAATGTTCCAAGAGAAAGATTAATTATGTGAATTTGATAAGTATAGGACTCCCCCTACACCCCCAATATTAGGATTATCTTGGGAAGCTCCATCCAAAAATGCCTCGGGTGATCCTTTTGAGTTTGGGGAGATGTTGAGTTTGAGGCAGAAGGGATGGCATGCATAAGTGCTAGACTATGGAGGGAAACCAATAAGTATGGTTGGCCTTGATTTTTAAAACAATTATGGTTTCTTTCTAACCAAATTCCCTAATTTACTATCAAAGAAAGTTATTTTCGTTGTGTACTTTGACCTACCACTAACCATGATTTGAGATAATCCTTAATGCTATTCCTAGACGAGATGATGTTAGGTCATTCTATGCCTTGAATTTATTTCTAGAATTCCTTTGTAAAAGGACAATGATAAATAGGAGCGGAATTGATTTTTCTTCTCAATATAAAGCATGCATCTAACAAGCCCTTAAAAATATCTTCTTTGAAGTACATCCCAAGTGGGGGTTTTGTTCTTAATTAGTAACCACATGAAGAGTTTTGTCTTTGGAGGACAATGGAAAATTCAAAAGTCCCCCCCACCCACCAAGGAAGTGGATTTTCTTCACGGATTCATGCCATAGAAAGATAACCAAATATTAGGTATATTCCATAAAAGAACTAGATGACCAAATGAGTAAGTCTTCAATTTGCGATAAAGATACTCGTGTTTGTTTAAAATAATTGGTATAATCCTGCAATTCTACTACCAAAAATCCAACTAGGTTTATATATTCTGGGGAACACCAAGTTTATGGGCCTTCGACAACAATCCTAGATGAGACTTGCAATAAGTAGTAGTACCCTTATTCATTTAATCTTTGTAATATAGAGACGATAGGGAGTGTGTGTTTTTGCACTTGATCCACAAATCCTTTCCTAGGAGGAGTTGTGTTCCATTTCCTATTTTCCACCTAAGACCATTTTTTATTATGTTGAAGGATAGAACAAAGGATTTTTAATTAACAGATATGTTCTTTATAAATTTCCTAGAGGATAATATATAGTCAATAATGGAGTTAGGGCAAATGTATTTTTGAGTCATAACTTAATGCAAGTAAGGCTCCTACTCATGTGCTTTGAATATGATGAGGTCTCATGATTTAAATAATGTATAACTCTAGAGATGGATCCATAATTATATAGATGTTATAGTCCTTACAAATTTAGGGTTAAATATTGGTAATCCTTTGATTGGAATGATTTTTTCAATAGTCGCATGTGTCCATATAGCATGTGGAAATTAGCTCAAATAGTTGAGTCCCTATCGATAAAGAACTTTCTATTAAGAGGTCACCTGTTCATTTCTATCGACACTCTCGGGGTGAGGTTATGTGGTTGAGCTAATAGGAAGTGATCCCTTTGAGTGGATTTTCCTAGTATAAATATTCCGTGGATGTAGTGGTCACTAATCTCCCGGGTCCATGAACGACATAAAAAAATTGAGGAAAAAATATTGTGGAAAGGAATTTAATAAATCTAAATGAATACTTAGATTATGTGGATATCATAATGATAAGTGCAATTGTTAGTTTTTGTTGGCTACATGGTGTTGGTATTGACGTCAATCCTAGGAAGATAATTAGCCACTCGAGGTTGGCATTGATGTCAATAGGCTTCTAGATCTTGTATGGTGATTTGAGATTTGGTTAAGGTATTTTGGTTTTGCAGGAAGTTGGAAAGCACTCTAGAAATTTAATTACAAGACTACAAGAATCCAATTATGGGACTTTTTATATTTGTGTTACAAGACTCTAGTTACCAAACTATCTGTGTTTGCTACCAGAATTCCATACTTTGGTAATTCACCATTCTTGGAACATTTTAATGCATGATTATGGCTAATATGGTTATCATGGATATAGTCATATGATAGATCTTTTTCGCTGCCTCCAATTAGATGCGTGAACACATTAATGGTTAAAATTATCATTGATTCGGTCTCCAAAGAAGTGTGAATGCAAGATTAAAAAGGCATGATTTAGTGTAACTCATTGGTGTTGAATATTTGGTCACATTAGTTTGTTAGTGGATGAGTAATAAATCATTAGATCTAGCTTAACATGCATAGATTTAGTCAAAGGGAGTATGGATCATTGTTTTAATGGGTTGAATAAACACACATTGATCTAGTCATGGAGTTATTGGTATAATGATCAAATTTTTCCAAAAAGTGATTAAACGTATTGAAGGCATTTATTTTGGTTTCATCGATGAGGTGTGGCAATCATTATTAATGGAATGATCTAGTTTTAAAAATTAATTGCGGTCCTTTCACAGTTATGGATCGGTCATTAAAGAATATAGTTAAATATGATCTATCTCATCAAAAAATTGTGGTCCATCTTGGTCAAATACTATTAAATGAGGATGAGGTATTTTCCCATGGTAATTATTAGGTCAATGTGATCCTCCGAAGTTATAAAAATGTAGGATGATTGAGCATTTGAGGTGTGAAAGTTGGAGAGCGACTTGAGCAAGTGTGTGCTTTTGAGGAGTAATCACTCTGGCACTAGTGTACATTAACACATATCTTGTGTACATGTTATTTGTTTCGTTTATGTACTACCACAACTTTGAAGGAATATGCCATTTGGTTCGATTTCATGGCAGAAATAATGAGGTGTTGACATGATGTAGTGGAGGTCTAACTGAATTGTGGAGATCAAGCTGAATTGACTAGATTATGGCTTAGTGATGATAAATTTGGTCCAAAAAGTTATTGTATGCATTACTTAATATAGTAGTTGTTTAATGATGTGGATCTGGTCAATATGACCATGATCAATTTGGTCATCTTTTTGTGGCTAGGCATTTTTGTCAATGTGTCATTGTATGGTTCTATGAAAAATATTGGAGAAGTAAAAGAATGGAGCAATCACATAGGTAGTTAATGTTGGGCTGCTGATATGTCATTATTGTTATCACTTTTTAACACCTATTTCATCCATTTTTACCCTTCTTTATCACGACATTTATCATGATTTATCATATAATTCCATTTTATAATTATTTATGCTCTTATGGATAAATATTATTTATTCTCCTTTATTTTTAATATATTGGTGATTATTATGCATGATTTTACCAATGATGGTTTATTAATAAATTTGTTGTAACATCACTCACCATTTTAGCCTCCAAGATATTTTCTAGAATGTAGATTTGATCTCCAGCTCATCATTGAATATGTCAACTCAGAAATTCGTTGGAATAAGAAGTGACAATTTTTCATTGGATGTTTCGGGCAAATGGAGAAGAATATGGAAAATATGAAACATGGGTTTTGTTCAGAACGGACCAATCTAGTTTTGTAACATGCAGTTTTCCAAAATTCAGTCTGTATTAAGAGAAACAGAAGGTTCTCTGAAGATGTTTTTTCTCAGATTCGCTGTTGCGGCTGATTTCCAAATTATCTCAGTTGCAATACCAAATTCGACCTGTTCCTGTTCAATGCTAATGGAAAGATATTTCAGATATGATTTTGATGATCAATTTATTGTGAACAATCCAATTTTTTTATGGGAATCATTTTGTAATCATATCTGTTGTAACTTCTCTCTGCTTTCTGTGTATTTAAATGAAAACAGAGATCAAAGAAGGGGATTATTATGGATTATTAGAGATAGGATAGGATAGGAGGAAAGGGGATCGATCTCTGTTTATCTCAAATTGTAATTTTAATTTACATACTAGTTCTTTTGAGGAAAAAAATCGTATTGTAATGAGGATTGAGTTCAAAGGTTAATACATAATTTACGTTGTGGTTCATTCGTATTCTCTGAAGTAGCTCAGCAATATTCGCTGGTGGCTAAGGGCCCGACCTCTGCTGGATCCAACTGCTACCCCTTTGTGTTATATTTTCTAATTTATGCAAGTTTGAATGTTTGATGTTTTCCGTTCTCTGTGAGTTTATCTCATTTGTTATTTTCCATTTTCCTGTATTGAAGTTTGTTTACCTTTGGTATGTGATTCACAGCTTTGTTATTTAATTCCATTTATGCTTATTGTAGATTAAATTGATCATTAGTTAATGCATTGAATCTTGTTGGGCGTGGTTATTATAGAATCAGCTGAAAGAGATTGGTTAATGCTATTGAACTCTCGGTTGACACCATTTCCATTTGAATTGCTTAATTGAGATTGAGTGTGATTTAGATAGAATCAGCTAGAAGAGATTAGTTAATGCTACTATGCTCTCGGTTGATGCTATTTTTAATTGAATTGCTTTCTTAAGATTTGATTATGGCTTTTCTTGATATTAAGTCCTGATGCTTAGATGTATTATTTCATTTAAAAGTTACAGCTTGAGATTTATGATTGCATCCAGTTACTCTTGTATCAAGTTTTATAGTTCAACTTCAAAAGAATTACTCTATGGATTTATAGCTTGCATATATTGTGTACACTCTTGAAACAAAAAGACTTACCCAGGTTGATAATTAATGTGAGGCAATTAGAAGTTTTAAAATACACCTTTTAGCACCCAACATTTTGGTGCCGCTGCCAGGGAGAGTGTTTCCATTTCATAGAGAGTGATGTATGTTTGATATTTACTGCTAGAAAAGAATTGGGTATTAGAAATGAAAAGTAAGAACCTACGTAACGAGTAAGTAAAGTTCTTGCTCCTCCACCCACTTTTCAGCGCAATTGCATAGAAGTTGAAGTAGGTGTTTGATGTTTGTCTGCTGTAAAAGAATTGGGTATTAAAAATGGAAGGTAAGAACCTGCGTAATGAGCAAGTAAAGTGCTTGCTCCTCCACCCGCTTTTCAACATAATTGAAGTAGGAATTGAAGTAGGAAATTTAGAGGTAGAATTTTTGAAAAAAATCTCATAATTCCACTCGAGTGGTGATGTAAGCACCACCCATTTCAGTAACCAATTGACAAGAACATTTGAAGGAGGAGCCTCAAAGAAACACATGAAGAACATCTTCTATTATGGTAAGAAATGGCTCACATTTCTACTTTTGAATTCCCTACCAAAGATCTAGGAGGAGTGACACAAATGCACATAATTCCCCCATCTTCTCTACCAAATTTTCATGGTTTGACAAATGAAGAACTAGAAACATTCTTATTTAAGTTCGAAATACTTTGTAGAGGATATGATTATTGTACTAATGATCAAAGGTTGAAAGTGTTTTCTATTACTCTAAAAGGAGCAGCTCTCCGATGGTTCATGAGCCTAGGTGGGAACTGCATCCAAACATGGGAGGACATGAAGAACATATTCTTGAAGAAGTACCAGGACTATTGCAAGGACAATGAAGATATTTTCGATATGATACAAGGGGAAGATGAAAGCTTGGAGGACTATGTGGAGCGATTTCGATTCAAACTTCAAAAATCAAAGCATAAGTATTTGGAAAAAGAGATCTTAAAAACACTCCTACTCAAAGGAATCAAAGATGAATTTTTAGAACTCTTAGATATGATAGGAAAAGGTGATGTTTTTTAGTTGTCATATGATGATGTTTATGAATTGTGCACAAGGTATTCAAGAGGAATCTCCAAGGCTGGTAAGAATTCTAAATAATTTTCTTCTTTCTTTTCCAAATCTGCTACAAGAATAGGAGACATAAGAGCTGAAATCAATGTTTTATTTTAAAATTTTAAAGTTGATTTTATTAGCTCTCTAAATTCAAAATTGGATGTTTTGCAAGTTCAGAAAAATCAAGAAATTGAAGAAGTGCTTTTTCCTCATTACTGAAAGGAGCATCCCATAGATAATTGTTCTTCCTTATCTAGGACGAAAGCAGCATATCAAAGAGATGAGGAAGCTGCAACAAGGTCAAAACCATGGAAATCATGGCCTACAGGTATGGTTCAAAACACTTCCTCTCCATTCTCTCACATGCATAATCCATTATGGAATACTCATGTGTTAGGGCAGCCATGTCAATCTCAATATAACCCCCACAAATCTTCTCTACAAGTTTGGCATGGTTCATCTTATGATTGCATGACTACTCTCCCTCATCTTGTAGCACAAACACATCCTCCATATTCTTCACCAGCTCTTCCACAACATCTTGCTTGCCTATCAAAATCATCCACTCAACCCAATCAACTACATCATCAAAATGCTCCATTCCATACACAATTTTTTGCTCAGCTCATTCCACACCCTTACCACAATAAACCAATACAACATGCTTACAGTGTTGAAATGCAAAATTTACTCACCCTTCCCACCCATTCTATCTCACATGCACCATTGGAGAAAAATTATACTGAGATTCAAAATGTTTCAAATCCAAAAATTGTATAGGTTATGGAAAAAAATGAGGTTTCTTCTAGTTTGCATCAACAAGCCGTTTTAAAAGCTCAAGAACTTCATGATATGATGGTTATGGGAAATCAAGAAAGTAAAAGATATATTGAATATTGGTTTCACTCCATCATTTGTTTGCAACATTACTCCATACTTCAACAATTATTTATATCATCTTTTCAAGGGAAGTTGGCTTCTCACACCCTAATATTTATTAACTTGTATTTTTTAAATTTGGGTATGTACATACTTGAAGCTTTATTTAGAAAATGGTTCCACTGGAAGTACTCTTATACATAATCATATTCATTTTTCAAATCAGAATAGGTTAGTGTAAAAAATAAAATAAATAAGGACATAAATAAATACATTTTGTTTTTATGTAAAAATAGTTGTTTTTGTTGCAACACGTTGTGGAAATCAACATTGGTAATAAATGTTTTAATTAATTTGTGTATGTAGATGAATTATAATGGAAATAATAGTTCTACAAACACTCATATTCATTTTTATCACCAATTTGAAAAAAAAATCTTGAATATCATATCTTTTTGGCGTGTGGGCTTGATGAAATTTCTGAAAACATAGTCGGGATAGTCATGTTTTGAAAGACCAAAAGGTAATATTTTTAAAAAAAAATTCTATCCTAAGTAGCCCTTGATCTCTACTTTCCAATCCAATTTGAATCACTCAATTTGGATTTGAAACGAAAATTTTATAACCAAAACATTGATAGGGTGTCTAGTAGGCAGCTTAGGAATAGAGTTGGGACAATCCGTTTTTGGAGACCTAAATGACTATATTTTTAAAATTTGTTTTCCTAATAAGTATTCCTTGATGTATACTTTTCAATCCAATTTTAATCACTCAATTTGGATTTGAAACGAAAAAGTTATAACCAAAACATTGACTGGGTGTCTAGTAGACAACTCAAGAATACAGTTGGGACAGTCAATTATTGGAGGCCTAAATTACTATATTTTGAAAATTTGTTTCGAATGTATATTATCCTATGAATTTAGTTTACAAATAAATTTGAATCACTCATTTTCGATATCGTATTAGAAAGTTATGACCAAAATATTGACTATCTTGTAAATCAGCACTCTTAAAACTCTGTTTTTCTAGCTGTTCGCTTGTGAATTTGACCCATCAATTCTTTTTCTTTTCAAAACCTGTTTCTATTGGAGATAAATAAATGAGTATACTTTCATTTCCAATTTGAATCATTCGAATCTGCCATCAAACAAAAAATATATGCTTAAAATATCCACTGTTGGTCTAAGATAGGTAATCGAAAATGACTCTGTTATGCAGGTTGTTCTAAGTAAAATTGACATATAATATCATGAAATTTTCAAACCTATTTCTATTGGTGATATAAATTTGAATTAGCTCTCATTTGGCTTTTTAATCACTCGAATCAGACCAAAAACAAAGGAGTTGTGATTAAAACAATGCTGGTTACTATGATTGGCCACTGCGCTCCCACAGGTGACAAATAAATTTTACTTTGTTATTTTCTCTGTGGATTTGTTTTACAGAGTAACCACTTGTTAGTTTTTTGCATAATTCTTGGATTATGGGAGTCTGATCACCTCTCTTTCTCCATGATTTAATGTTTTATTGCAGGTAGACACTTGGTTTTTGTAGGTCTTAGGAGAATAAAGAGGGTCAATTTATGAACAAGCAATTCTTGAAAGAAATTTTAATGAAACAAGAGCATTTCATCCAATTCATTACCTAATGGATTCATAATAGAAGAAATAAAGAATTGATTTCCATTTGAAAATTGATGTCACTACTGCCAAAACATTTTTCTAAGATATCATTTTTTTCCATTGAGAGATTGATATTCCCTTAGGAAATAACATCATAGCTGTTGTAACTTAATTTATTTATTTATATACTGGTTTTTTAAAATAAAGTGTTGTTTCTTTTTTTATTTCTCTTATGTTTTTGTGTTTCGGGCATTGCTTCCTTCAAATTGTAGCTTCCGCTCCATTGGCGATTGAACAATGAGGACCTCACCATGCACGATTCAGTTGCAGAAGGCAATCCTTTGGCAGCTTCATTTCCATAAAAAGTTATTTCTTTTTAAACTGTAAATATGATTGTTTTATGTTTGCTTCTATAAATATGATTGTTTTTCTTTGTTTTTCTATAAATATGATTTCTTTTCTCTGTTTTTCTGTAAAGACAATTTCTTTTTCCTGTTTCTTTTATTGCTTTTCTTTCTTCTGTATGATTTCCCTTTTGTTGTTTAGAGTAGTAGGGATGATTGCTTGTCTATGTTTTTTTTCTCCTTGTTGTATTTTGTTGTTCCCTCCAGGGAACAACACTTTTTCGTGTTTGTTGATTTATTGTTCTCTAAAGGGAACAACACTTTTCGTGTGTATTTTTTTGTTGTTGTTCCATACAGGGGACAGTTGTTGTTCCCTATAGGGAACAACACTTTTTGCGTGTATTTTTCTTTGTTGTTCCCTACAGAGAACAATTGTTGTTTCCTATAGAGAACAACACTTTTTGCGTGTTTTTCTTCGTTGTTCCCTACAAAGAACAACACTTTTCATGTGTGTTTTTATTTGTTATTCCCTACAGGGAACAGCTATTGTTCCCTATACGGAACAACAGTTTTCGCATGTGTTTTTCTTTGTTGTTCCCTGCAGGGAACAACACTTTTCACATGTGTTTTTGTTTGATGTTCCTTATACGGAATAGCTACTATTCCTTACAGGGAACAACATTTTTTGTGTGTGTTTTTCTTTGCTATTCCCTACAGGGAACAGTGGTTGTTCCCTATAGGAAACAACACTTTTCGCGCGTTTTTCTTTGTTGTTCCCTATCGGGAACAACACTTTTCGCGTGTGTTTTCTTTGTTGTTCCCTATAGGGAACAACACTTTTCACGTGTGTTTCTTGTTGTTGTTCCCTACAGGGAACAACTGTTGTTCCCTATAGGGAACATCACTTTTCGCATGTGTTTTTCTTTGTTGTTCCCTACATGGAATAACACTTTTTGTGTGTGTTTTACTTTGATGTTCCCTACAGGGAACAACTGCGCTTCCCTATAGGGAACAACACTTTTCACGTGTGTTTTTCTTTGTTGTTCCCTACAAGGAACAACACTTTTCATGTGTGTTTTTCTTTGTTGTTCCCTACTGGGAACAACTGTTGTTCCCTGCAGGGAACAACACTTTTCGTGTGTGTTTTTCTTTGTTGTTCCCTACAGACAACAATTTTTGCATGTATTTTTCTTTGTTGTTCCCTACAAAGAACAACTACTATTCTCTATAGAGAACAACAATTTTTGCGTGTATTTTTCTTTGTTGTTCCATACAGGGAACAACTATTACTCCCTATAGGGAACAACACTTCTCGCGTGTGTTTTGCTTTGTTGTTCCCTACAAGGAATAGTTGTTGTTCCCTACAGGGAATAACACTTTTCGTGTGTATTTTTCTTTGTTGTTCCCTACAGGGAACAGTTGTTGTTTCTTATAGGGAAAAAAAAATTTTGTGTGTATTTTTCTTTTTTGTTCCCTACAGGGAACAGTTGTTGTTCCCTACGGGGAATAGCTATTGTTCCCTATAGGGAACAACACTTTTTTCATGTATTTTTCTTTGTTGTTCTCTACAGGGAACAGTTGTTGTTCCCTAAGACTTTTTCGCATATGTTTTATTTTGTTGTTCTCTACAGGGAACAGTTGTTGTTCCTTTTAGGGAACAACACCTTTTGTGTGTGTTTTTTGTTGTTGTTCCCTACAGGAAACAACTATTGTTCGCTATAGGGAACAACACTTTTTGCGTGTTTTTTTCTTTGTTGTTCCCTTTAGGGAACAACACTTTTTCCGAGTGTTTTTTTTGTTGTTCCCTTCAGGGAACCGTTGCTGTTCCCTAAAGGGAACAACACTTTTTTTCGAGTGTTTTTTTGCTATTCCCTCAAGGGAACAACAATTTTAGAGTTTTTTTTGTTTCCTCTAGAGAACAACTCTTTTTTGAGTTTTTGTTGTTCCCTCTTCAGAACAACAAATTTTTTTCTTGTGAAGTTGTGTGTTGTGAATAGTACCTCCTTCCTCTTGTGGGATTATTCCTAGTTCATCTCAACCACATTTTACTGATTCCCTTTCATGGTATGAAGTACACTACTTCTAAGAGGACAAGAATTATGGATTCTATTAAAGTGAGTTAATATCATTCACGATATGATTTTTAACAGTACAACTTTTGGATGAGAGATTCTTGTTAAGAAAAGGGACACAATTATTTATATACTACTTTACTACATCATTTTCTGTTGTACATGATACTGATTGATCATCTTAATACCATGTTGGTTCCACCCTTCCTAGTTATAATCTTCTCTGTCTGTAATAAATGAGATTATGGGTATACTTTTTTCTATTGACATTTTCAACTTCTTCCACCATCCATACTCTTAAGGAGTTCTGAGCCTCCCTCTATTTATCATAAAAATCTGTAATAACAACAAAATTTTGTTTGCAGATGGAGGATAGGGGGTCTTATTAAGAGCCAGCCTACCATGTTTATAAGGCTATAACAAAATGACATTCCCACTATGGCCACCACACCAGGGTTATGATCCATTGGATAGCCAAAATATCCTTGGAACAGGAGGTCTCATCACGCGCTGGCCTGATCAATTTTGCTACATCCCAGTGAATGGCAGTGTGGTTATTTGGTTACCATGCCAGCACACTGATCTCTTCTGTAAAACAACACTGGAACTCTCCATTTATAAATTGAGGATCTTGGCTGATATGGGTTAAAAAGCAACCCTGTTGAGGCTATGGACTCCTGCTGGCAACAAAGACTCTGCTTATGGTATTGAAGTTATATCTTATTGTCAATTATTACTATAATACCCTTTTCTTATTCTCTCTTTTTATCGGGGAAGTTATTTCCTTAATTTTTCTCTGCTTTGAACCTTTACGCATGAGAAATTGTTTTACGATCAGTCGCATCATTCTCGGCTATAATACCGTCAGTAAAGCATCTTTTTGGCATATTGATGTCCTTTTTCTTTTTCGCATAACTTATCATCAATCCAAAGTGACCTATCTCTTATTCATAACTATCTTTACACACTCTGCTCTCATTACAACACTTTTCCTATGCTTTATGGTCCAACGCCCTTTTTCAATTGGAGCAGGAAGGTTATTCAAAAGTTTTCTCTGATTGAAATTTTTGCATGCAGCTTATCTATTGCTATTCAAAACTAAAACTGTGGATTCAAGAAATTTGCATCCAAAATAGTGATTTGTTTACAGGAGACTAACAAGTATGGGGGGAAACTCTATTTGCGGCAAGGCCCCACTATTGCAACTAACTGAAGAGGCTTGAGAAACTCACGAATGCGAACAATTGTTCACACATGATGTGCTTCCCTAGATTCCACCTTTTGCATCATTTTCAGCATCAACTCAGCATACATCAGCTTCAACAAATGCTAGTCCATACATGTCATTCCATATTTTTTTCCAGAGGTAAAATAACATAAGTTTCTGATTTATTGAAAATTTAGGAGAATTTCATGAAAATCCATTGAGCATTATTTATCATCATTCATTCCACATCTTTACCACTTTCCATTTTTCAGAGACAAAACCTTTCAATTTGAGGGAGTGTTCCTTTCATTTATTTATTTATTATGACCATGCCATTAATATTCTTTATCATCCATTGATATTCTTATTCATTCTCAATGCCTCCCTTATTCCATGTTGTTCTACATCGAGCATAGATTTCAACAGATTGTACCAATCACCTCAACTTGTTTTCTAGCATTGCATGAGGGCATGCTAACTCTCCAGTTTGGGGGAAGAATTGCTACACATGATGAATGTTTTCTACTTTCTTTCTCATTTAAGGCATACAATTTCATTTTTATACAATACATAAATTGGTTTGTATATATTTAAAACTATGAACTGAATTCTTATGATTTTTAGATAACACAAAGGTATCATTAAAATACACAAACCTAGATAATTTCGAGTTAAATTAGTTCATAAAATTTCAGAAATCATGCACTATCACCTACAACCATTTTGTTTATATCTCATGATCTGTGCTTCAAACCAATATGATTTTTGGATCATAGAAGCATTAATATAATAGAAATCTACTTGCAAAATTTCAGGAAAATCTAGTTTGTAGTTTTTGAGGAAATGGATAATGAAGTTTGCTGTTACTTTTATCATATTTTGCTGCAACTTCATACACATATAGTTGAACGTCAATGTGAAAATTGTTACGCCTTCATCAACATTGCTAAAATTGAATATTCATTATTTGAGGAAGAAGTCCTTTGTTCCATCAATTTCATGACTTGGGATGAACTTTTTTTTTATATAGTTTCCTTAATATAGAGGCTTCAAGTTGCATGAGGACATGCAATATATTCAGTTTGGGGGTGTGTTGGGTTGCTGATATGTCATTATTATTATTATTTTTTAACACCTATTTCATCCATTTCTACACTTTTTTATCACAACATTTATCATGATTTATCATATAATTCTATTTTATAATTATTTATGCTCTTATGGATAAATATTATTTCTTCTCCTTTATTATTAATAAATTGATGATTATTATGTATGATTTTAACAATAATGGTTTATTAATAAATTTTTTGTAACATCACTCACCATTTTAGCCTCCAAGATATTTTCCAGATTGCAGATTTGATCTCTAGCTTATCATTAAATATGCCAACTCAGAATTTTTTTGGAATAAGATTAGACATTTCGGGCAAATGGAGAATAATATGGAAAATCCGAAACATGGGTTTGGTTTAGAACAGACCAAATTAGTTTTGTGATGATAAGTTTTCCCAAATTCAATCCGTATTAAGAGAAACAGAAGGTTCTCTGAAGACACTTTTCTCAGATTCGTTGTTGCGACCGATTTCCAAATTATCTCAGTTGCAATACCAAATTCGACCTGTTCCTGTTGAATGCTGATGGAAAGATATTTCAGATATGGTATTTTTGATCAATTTGTTGTGAACAATCCAATTTTGTTATGGGAATCATTTTGTAATTATATCTGTTGTAACTTCTCTCTGCTTTCTTTGTATTTAAATAAAAACGGAGATCAAAGAAGGGGATTATTATGGATTATTATAGATAGGATAGAATAGGAGGAAAGGGGATCGATCTCTGTTTATTTCAAATTGTAATTTTAATTTACATACTGGTGCTTTTGAGGAACCCGATCATATTGTAATGAGGATTGAGTTCAATGGTTGATACATAATTTACGTTGCGGTTCATTCGTATTCTATGAAGTAGCTCAACAGTGTTTGCCAGTGGCTAAGGGCCCGACCTCTAGTGGATCAAACTGCTTTACGCAAGTTTGAATGGTTTGATGTTTTCGATTCTCTGAGAGTTTATCTTATTTCTTATTTTCCGTTTGCCTATATTGAAGTTAGTTTACCTTTCGTATGTGATTCACAACTTTGTTATTTAATTCCATTTATACTTATTGTAGATTAAATTGATCATTAGTTAATGTATTGAATCTTGTTGAGTGTGGTTATTATAGAATCAGCTGAAAGAGATTGGTTAATGCTACTAAACTCTCGGTTGACATCATTTCCATTTGAATTGCTTAATTGAGATTGAGTGTGATTTAGATAGAATCAGCTAGAAGAGATTGGTTAATGCTACTATGCTCTTTGTTGATGATATTTTCAATTGAATTGCTTGCTTCAAATTTTATTATGGTTTTGCTTGAGATTAAGTCTTGATGCTTAGATGTATTACTTCCTTTAAAAGTTACAGCTTAAGATTTATGATTACATCCAATTACTCTTGTATCAAGTTTTATAGTTCAACTTCAAAAGCATTACTATATGGATTTATAGCTTGCACATATTGTATACACTCTTGAAACAAAAAGACTTACCCAGGTTGATAATTAATGTGAGGCAATTAGGAGTTTTAAAAGACACATTTTAGCACTCAACGGTTAGTTTGAAGTGTATCGATCCTTAATAAAAAAAATTGGACTATGTATGTGAATAGAACATATGATCACATGTCCTATAGAGCTTCACAATGTGCATGACCAATTAGATGATTGATTGAGTATGATCTATACAAAAAGATTGCATTAACTTGTATCGATCACATAATTTTTTTTGTTGTTGATGTAAGTGTGCATTGTGCCATTTATTAAAGAATAATCAAATGTTGTGCACTTGAAATGATAATGGTAGTGCCTTGACTTTTAGAGAAACATATGCTAAGACTTTGAATTTAGGATTCTATGATTCATATTGTTTCAAGAAGATTTTTTGGTAAAATCACATTTATAAATCTTTGGTCAACACGTTTCAAACCACCCAATGTGGTTCATCATCAATACTAAGATGAAGACTCTAATAACAGTAAGTAGTTAAATAAAGTAGAGATACAAGGAGAAAATAAAATTTACAATGGCTAAATTTTAACAATAAAAAATAATCAATAAAATTTTAGCATGAAACATCTAAGAGTTAATAAATTAGAAAAAAATGGTAATAAAAAGACCAAAAATAATAAAATAATGAATTT
>APFE031664729.1:73627-143651 GCA_000404065.3 Pinus taeda | reverse complement strand
TTTATTATTTTTGGTCTTTTTATTACCATTTTTTTCTAATTTATTGATTCTTAGATGTTTTATGGTAAAATTTCATTGATTATTTTTTATATTTAAAATTTAGACATTGTAAATTTTCTTTTCTCCTTCCTTGTATCTCTACTTTATTTAACTGCTTGTGGTGATCAAACTCTCCATCTTAGTCCTGATGATGAACCACATTGGGTGGTTCGAAACACATTGACCAAAGATTTATGAATGTGATTTTACTGGAAATTGTTCTTGAAACAATATGCTAAGACTATTCCCAGTTGGATAACACAGACGGTGTATCTTTCTCATGTACAAATGAAGAGTAGCATATTAGATATGTGTGTGTGATCGACAATGAAAGACCAGTGTATATGGCTACCTTACGAATCTGCAGCAAAGTAATGGGTAACTTGTACTAATGTTCCATCTATAGCAAGTTTGTGGAACACACCTTATGTTGAGTTGCAAAGACCCATTTGTATGCAGAGCTAAAAGAAATCGAGCTTGTATATTGGATTTTATAATACAAAGGTTGTTTGTAGGGGTTGTCTTGGTAATGATCTACTGATCTTTACAATGTTGTATGTGATTGTTGACTGGTACTTTGAACGAAAAATAGTTTTTGTTGTAAGGATATTGATGCTTTGGCAGAGATGTATCTGACATAATGACTTATGCAGGGTTTTCAATGATAATGTAATGTTGTTGAGCTATTGGTTGAACATAGAGAGCTTATACATTATCATATGCATGTTGGTACTATATTGCTAGGGTTTGATGAATTGAGTTGTTTTCGTTGGTGCTAGGGTTTGGCACTATTAATTTATTGTCAAATGTTGTTGGGAGGTATTATATGGCATAGATTCAATGAGTGGTATTGAGATTGGTTGTGATGGCATGTTTTTGATGTTTGTGCAAAGAACTTGATGCTATTAGGGTTTGACATTGTATTGATGTTCTAGATGAGTAAGAGGGAATCATATTGTCAAGGGTCATATTACGGTTATATGTTGTTGATGTGTTGTTGGAGGAAGATTTATAGTTAATGGGCAGTTATATTACAATAACTTTGATTTATTGAGTATGAATTGTATAAGCAAAGACTTTGAATCATGTTTTGATTTGAAGAGTTTTACAAAGATTAATTATTCAGTTGAAAGACTTTGAGTATTTAATTGTAGACGAGAAAGTTACAAATGGGTCCAATTTGAAAATTGGATGAAAAGCGACCTATAGGATTTGAATTTATTACATGTGGATCTAGTGTGAAATATTTTGTAACAAGATCCACAAGATTTTGAGGGTTGGACCCTTCAATAAGGGAGTGGTAGCTTCCTTCTAGTGGTGCCCTTAGAACTTAATCAGGGAGTGGTAGCTTCCTTCCAATGGTGACTTGAGAATTTGATGAAGGAGTGGTGGCTTCCTTCCACTAGTAGCTGGAGAAACAATTGGAGGTGGTCACCTCCAACAGGTAGGAGCTCGCACACTGGTAAAAACTTATGCTATTGTAAGATGTAAAAGAAGATTTTATGAATATTAATAAGAAGAAGATGAAGACAACAATAACATTGGTTTTTCCTAGTTGGGTTTTCAACCTAATATTTTGTGTCTCTATGTGATGATGTGTATGATGACTTGTTGATGTGTTGGGCTCTTATGGTTCACATGCATTTATGATTACATGTTCCTCATGGTTCTCTTCTTATGCTTAGATCTACTATCATCATGTGATGCAAGTTAAATTATAGTTCAATTAACATTGTAATGAAGAGTGAAATATGGGTAAAAGTTGAATTATCAAGAAATACTAATTCACCCCCCCTTTCAATATTTCTAACAATTTTGATACAAGAGTAAAATCCTTAGGTATAATCTTGTATTTTTATTAAATGGAGATTGATTCTTGGGTTGCATTTTGACATCCTAATGAGGAAATCAAATATAACTTTGAAAATTTAAGTTTCAAAACTTTAAATTAACATACATGCAAATTCAAACTAGTAGTCTAACACTTGAAAATTAAATAAACAAACACTCCAATTCATTGAACACATGCCATTGAATGTATATATATATACTCAAAATTGTCTCAAATGCATATTTTTTAACAAAATGACATAGTGTGCCCAATATAAAAAATGGTACCTCATGTGCTAACAGGGAAGTATGTCATATGGTGCCCTCTATAGAAAATGACTTCAGTATATAAATGACATGAAAATATGGAATATGATGCAATATATACAAAGTGGCTCACATTGGTCACTCTTTGACAACTTCCACCCTCACCACCATCATTTACATCCCATAATTCAATCTTTCTCTACTTACAAAGAAGGACCTCAAGTTTTTTTCTTTTTGGGTATGTTAGTCTCTCCTATTACTACACAAAGAAATAGCATACTCATAATATTTTTCCATAATGAATTATCACACTTACAAATCAAAAATTTATAATTCAAGCAAAGAAAGCTCACTATAGATGATACAATTAGCTACAAGGGTTTTCCCTCCATGAACCTAACATCTTTGCTATACAACCCTACAATAGTTACAAGAGTCAAAGCATGGAATTTAAACAAAAAATCCTAAAATCAACTTCATGATATGTAAAAAAAATCATCAACAAATGGTCTCATCATGAGTGTCTAGCAATGATGGATATTCACTAGCAAGTGAAGCAATAGGATACAAAACCTACTCAAAAGAAACATCTACTATCAAATCCACTATGATGCCATCATGGGATGATGTCCAAGGGGTGCATGGGGGATACCAAGAAAAAGAATTAGGGATGACATAGTGGTAGTGACAATGGGGGGGGGACTATTAGATGGTCTATGGATGGAACCTTTGAGACTGGATAAGATGGAAAAAGTGGTGGAGGTGGGCAGTGATTAATCCTTATGGTTTTTAGTAATGACGGAAGTTCTCCAATGGATGTAAGTTGGACCCAAGAAAATGATGCAATTTGACAATAATTATGAGAAAGTGATGGGGGAACAGTGGATGGTAGTGAATCATATGTTGGGAAGATAATAGAACAATAAGAGAATGGCCCAATTTTTATACACATTTATAATATTTAATTTACTAGCCAAAATAAGATAACAAATTAAAAATTTAAACAAAATTTAAGTTACACATGATACTTGGGAAGGGGATAATATGTCCATCCTAAGTGAGCATGGATCCTTGTCTAATTTCACTGTAATATATAGAGACGCTAAAAGAATGCAATAATTAAACCCAAACTAAAAGAATCTACAATATGGAGTGAAAATATATGATTTTGTTTTTAAGACAAATCTGTTTAATTGACCATACTTGAGTGTGTGGTTCACTAATGAATACTTAGTTTCTGCTGCTACATTAATCCATGGAATAAAATATAACTAATTTTCTTGTTGAAATAGGGAGAGTGCTATCAAGGAAAAAAACTCCAAACAACATATAATTAGATATATAAAGAAACAGACACACACACACACACATACTTACATAATGAAGAACATAAAGATGGTTAAGATAATAACCTCCATAAAATTATGTTGTCTACCAATCTCAATCATCCCATAACAAGTATATCCATACTTAGTACATCTATAAGGTTCACATAAGCCTCCATGTGGTCTCTCATGGTCAAACCTTGTTATACAATCTAATGGTACAACCCTTCCCACAAAATCACCTATTGGTCACTTTTGGCTTGATGAAGATCCCAAGGTGACATGTTTCATTAGGGTGCAAGTCAAAGTAGTTATTGTTGTATGGGTTTAAAGAATTATCTCCACTTTTGGAGGATGTTGTTAGGCCTTCATCTAGGTGGACAAGGACCCATGGAATTATCCCATGTCAAAGTACTTGACATGGAGTCCTATCCTAGACTCTACCCTTAATCTCCTCAATAAAGATAGGGAAACCTCACCATTATTACAAATATTCCTATAAAAAACCATGAACCACCTATCCATTTAATGGTATTTTAATGATTGGTAGGTACACTAGTACATACTACTACATTTCTTATTGACTTGTATATGTTAGTTGTTTCTTGGGTCAATGAACAATGATAAAAGATCTTGTTTCGTAATGTTCAAGCGTCTAATTTGGTCTTTATCTAAACTAGTTTTATAGTATTGATAACACCTAGCCCTATAATTAAAATACAAATTAATAGGAATTGGGCATTAGAAATTGTTGATATGATTGAATTTAGTGAACTTTCTAAAAATAATCATGAGGGGTCTATAATGTTTGAGAGATCAAGTATGATTACCCTCAGAGTCATCAAGGATGCATCAATTTCATCATTGCGATTTATTTGTTCTGTGTTTGGGTTTGGTTGTTTTGAGTTGGGTTTTGATTATGGAGGGTTTAAATTATCATTACCTACATGGTAACAAATTCTCATACAATTCAATAAGGTTCTTGTGTTTAGAGCATCATTTAAGTTTTTTTCCAACTTTAAACCAAATTTTCAAAATTCCACAAAAAAAAGCAAAAAAAAAGGAAATTGCATTGGAATGCTTACTTGGAATATGAAGGAGATCAAATTTATTGATTTGGTGCTCGATGTAAAACAAGGTGGTGATCTTTATCTCAATGATATTTCAAAAGCATGTTGCACAATCCAAAATGAAGAAAATAAATGGGCTATGACCATATACAAATATAGACACATCATGAAAGCATGTGTTCCCAAGAACACATGTGTGTTATTAAGTGTTGGAATTTCTAAGTCTAACTGTTAGAAACCCTTCATGTACATTTATGATTTATTTTTGCCTAGTTGTTCTATTAAATTAACAAGTTATTTACCATATAAATACTAAAAGTAAATAAAAGTACATTCTCAACTCATTATAGATCATCAACTGAAGGAAACAAAACAAGCACACAAGTGACACCGTTGTTTTTGGACCAACGTCCCCGGAAAAATCCAATGTGGGAAAACCGGTGCATCTATCTGAGGGTTTTAATTATTAAGCAGTTTTAGAATACAATTTGGGTGCCAAAACCGGCTCATCCAACAAAGAATAATCTTGGTAGTAGTACCTCTCAGTCGGAGGCATATATTCCAGCTAAAACCCCAGATAAACAATCCCATAGCTTTCAGCTTCTAATCTTCCCCACGAAATCTCCACCGTCTGCGTCTAGGGACTACATCAGCCCTTTCTAGACTAGCGTCTGCCTAGTGTCAACCTAACTCACCCTACATCAGCCCTTTCTAGACCAGGTTCTGCCTAGTGTCACCCTAACTCGCCCTGCATCAGCCTCTGGAGGCACTATGTCAGCCCTTAGAGCCTCTACGTCACCCATGCTGGCTTTCTGAGGCACTGCACAGCTCCTGGCTGCCTCTGCATGGGCTTTGACTGACTCTGTGTGATCCTCTAGTTGGCTCTATGTCCCTCTCTCTCAGCTTCTGCACTAATCCTCCCAGTACTATCTCTGCCTCTCTGCTTCTGTATTCACTACCCCTCAGTTGCAATTCTGATCACTCCTTTGATTTCCTCGGCAAATCCTACCCTAGAAATTGAATTCTTGATCAACTCAGTGTGTTCTCCAAGTGACCCGTAAGCCTTATCTTATACTTTTCTCGTTGACAAATTAATGACCAAGATTAAGTTCCTAATCAATGGCTAAGATCAGATCTAGCTTGATCCATGACTTTTGGACCATTCTAACACAGTTTTATATCAATTCACATTAATATTTTATTTTCCCTAAGTTTAGACTTAGGGACTCAATTAAAAATATTATTTATTTTAATATCTCCCAAACTGTTTAGAATCTTCCCAAACCATTTTTGAGTATTGGAGATCTCATGTGCCTTAGCCTCTCCACCAATTTTCATGGCTAGAGCACATCTGATGCTACCCCAAATCAACACTCCCTCTTAGTGAGGATTGTGCTCTAGTAATACTCCTCACTGAGTATCACCTTGATCATTTGGCATCGGTCCTTGTGTCAATGCTAGGCCTGTTGCCCATCATCTGCACTGCTACATCATGTATTGCTACCCATGGCCCTACCACTGCCACTGCTACATCCGTACAACAACTCCCTCTCATCCTACTGCACCGTGTTGCCCACAACACTGCCACCGCTAACTGTTGCACTACAACTTAGTTACTGAGAAGTAAGTAACTGATATCCCAACTCTAACATCTCCGTCAGGGTAGAGACACCCACAAAGCTGAAACTCCCTATGTTGTTAACAAGTTCTCCCTCTCTGACCTCTGCATTGCTGCAACCACTCCATGCATCTCACACTACTGCCTCACACTATCCTAGGAATACTACATTGTAGCTCCCTCTGTCGCTTCATCCTCATCCATATCTACTGATATCTGTCAGCACTGCTACTCCTCTTCAGGGCTCCCATAGCCAGGTATAATCCAATAGGTTGGGTACCTCAAGGATCCTACCCCTCATTGCCTATAGTCCATCTGACTACAACTCGATGTCTCCCCACTTCCACTCAAGTGGCGTGTGAGCACTCATGGCATAGTCATCATCTATCTCCACTTCCTTCTCTGCCCTTGCTGGCATAGGCTTGGTCTCAGAGGCCTCTCCCTTGCTCTTCTTCCTTTGACACTGGGTCGCATAGTGACCTAGTTCCCACAGTGGAAGCATTTGACCTTGGAGAGGTCCTTCTTCTTCCATTTCTCTTGCTTTCCCTTAGATGTTAGGGTAGCATCCACCTCATCCTCCTCCTTGATTCTAACCCCTTTTCTACTTCTTCCTACCTTGGTCAGCCTTCTGATCTCTTCTTGGTGAAGAGCTGCCCACAGTTCATCCCAATCTGGAAGGATCACCCTACCCAGTATGCTCTAGACAAACATCTCCCAATCTTCTAAGACTGCGTTCAGGGATGTTCTCACCATCAATTCTTAATCCAGTATGGCCCCTATGGAAGTTAGCCGATCTCAGATCTCCTTCAATCAATCGAGGAAGGTGTCAATTTGTTCTCCCTTCTGCATCTGGTATGACCGCAACTTATTTTCTAGTAGCATCTTCCTCTGCACAAAAGTATGCTGATACAACTTTGTTAAGGCCTCCCACATATCATTTGTCGTATTCTTCTCGGCAATATGTTGTACTACGTGGTCCTTGACCCCATCAAGGATGATGCTCTTGGCCCTCGCCATCTCATCCTCGTACTTATCGTTATCGGTAGGGTCAACTGGGACCGCTATTGTCCTCAAGGCAAATTACTTGAGATAGTTCCTGTCTAGAACGAATAAGATTCTGGCCTTCTAGACTACAAAGTTTGAGGCTCTATCCAGTCTGTCTTGGTCTCTTACCCCATTCACTGTCATCTCGCTTCTCCTCTATTAACTCTTTTGAGTCTCTCTCTACTTCCCTCCTGGGAGATCTCAGTGTGACTCCCTCTGAGCCTCAATTTCCTTCCTGGAAACTCCTCTGCCAATGTCGAGATGCCCCCACTCCAATCATTAGTGAAACTACACCACTGATCCATATTTCTTGGCTATAAATCTTCATTATAAACTCCCTCCTCCTTGGTCTTGCCTTGTTAGGTACTTTTATGACCACAATACCCCACCAGCTTCACTTCGCAACTTACCCACAGCCTCCTATGCTCCATAAAACTGAAGGTTATAGCCTCTAGGCTCTGCGCAATCCCGACACTAGCAAAATCCACACCTCTTGGCCATGGGTGTCAATCCTTCTTGACTGAGAAATATGATTGAGCACTACGTAGGTCAGGTATGCTCCTTTTTGCAACAACGTTGATCCTCCTCCCGGCTCAAACTCGATGATGCATGCACTGTGTCACCCCTTCCTTGCTGCTTCTCTACTAGGTACAACTTCTGTCACTCAGGACAGTTGTTTCTACTACTGCTGCTCTGCTCAACTGATGCCCTCAATTCTCCTGTGATCTATAACCACGCTCTGATACCATGTTGGAATTTCTAAGTCTAACTATTAGAAACCCTTCATGTACTTTTCTGATTTATTTCTGCCTGCTTGTTCTATTAAATTAAAAAATTATTTACCATGTAAATACTGAAAACAAATATAATTACATGCTCAACACATTACATATCATCAACTGAAGGAAACAAAACAAGCACACAAGTGACACCATTATTTTTGGACCAATGTCCCTGGAAAAACCCAATGTGGGAAAATTGGTGTAACTATTTAAGGGTTTTAATTATTAAGCAGTAAAATACAATCTGGGCACCAAAACTGGCTCACCCAATAGAGAATAATCTTGGTAGTAGTACCTCTCAGTCAAAGGTAGATATTCTAGCTAAAACCCCAGATAAATAATCCCATAGCTCTCATCTTCTAATCTGCCCCACAAAATCTCTAGCGTCTGCATCTAGGGACTGCATCAGCCCTTTCTAGCCTGACATTTGCCTAATTTCACCCTAACTGGCCCTGTGTTAGCCTCTGGAGGCACTATATCATCCCTTAGAGCCTTTGCGTCACACACGCTAGCTCTCTGAGGCTCTACGCATCTCCTGGTTACCTTTGTGTGGGCCTTGACTGGCTCTGCGTGATCCTCTATCTGGATCTGCATCCCTCTCTCCCGACTTCTACGTTGATCCTCCCGGTACTATCTCTACCTCTTTGCTTCTGTATTCACTTCCCCTCAGCTGCAACTCTAATCACTCCTTCGATTTCCTCAGCAAACTGTGCCCTAGAAAATCGAATTCTTGATCAACTTAGTGTGTTCTCCAAATGACCCTCAAGCCTCCTCTTATACTTTTCTTGTTGACAAGTCAACGACCGAGATTAAGCCCCTAATCAATGGCTAATATCAAATTTAGCTTGATCCATGAATTTTCAACCATTCTAACACAATTTTATATTATTTCACATTAATATTTTATTTTCCCTAAGTTTAGACTTAGGGACTCCATTAAAAATATTAATTATTTTAATATCTCCCAAACTATTTAGAATCTGCCCAAACCATTTCTAGGTATTGGATATCTCATGTGCCTTAGCCTCTCCACCAATTTTCGTGGCTAGAGCACATCCTATGCTACCCCAATTGCTACACCATTTATTATGTTTAGAGCATCATTTAGGTTTTTTTCCAACTTTAAACCAAAATTTCAAAATTCCACAAAAAAAAATAATAAATAAATAAGGAAATTGCATTGGAATGCTTACTTCAAATATGAAGGAGATCAAATTTATTGATTTGGTGCTCAATGTAAAACAAGGACATGATCTTTATCTCAATGAGATTTCAAAAGCATGTTGCACAATCCAAAATGAAGAAAATAAATGGGCTATGAGCATATACAAATCTAGACACATCAGGAAAGCATGTGTTCCTTTTTTTTCCCCTGGAGAAAATTCGTAATTTTCATTAATCAGGAGATTCAGAAGATTACATATTGTAGATGCTTGAAGCATATGCAGAAATGTGGACAGATCCACTAACAAAACAATACTACCAAAGAAGTATCCAGAAAGCCCTTAGACAGGGCAACAAATAATAGGTTATGAGAACCCAACAAATCTGCAACAACAGTGCCCAAATAATTCCAAAAAGGCAATATTGTGCCCCTGTAGAATAGACCTGTAGAGGATACCCAAATATATTACAAAAAAAAGCAAAAAAGAGCTGAGGTGCAGCACCTAGAAGAAGATCAGGCACCATAGCCCTGCTAACAAATAATTCTTGTGGAGGGAAAAAGAGAACAGTATGCTCTAGATCAGGCTGCCCAGACAAGAAGGAGAGGCACGAAATGAGGAAGAGAGTCGCCAGGGTAGCCACTCCTTCCCCACCCCCTCAAAAATCTCCTCCAGAAGCAGACGAAACCAGAGGAAGAACAACTGCCCCAAACATCCACATCAGCTAGCGAAAAAACCACCGAAACCAGCCATTTATGCGGCACAAAACAATGCAGAGTCAGAACCTCCACATTCTTGTTCCCTCAACGCTCTAACAGGATAGCCCGCGCATACCAAAACAAACCCAACTGCTGCTACATAGGAAAAGTACCAAAACAGAGCAAAGGTGAGAAACGAGGGCAGAGGCGGCAAAGGTAGCCACCTATCCCCCGCACAGAATAAAAACTAAGGACCAGAACCGAAACACCCGCACCTCTGCCAAGCTTCTATGGGTCGCAGACGGTGGCTGTGGCATCGACAGAGGAAGCCCTGGCCTCTGCGGTGCCTCGCTCTATAAACCCTTCCGCCCTCTCTGAAAGCATGTGTTCCTAAGAACACATGTGTTTTATTAAGAATGCATGATAATTCCTAATAATGTGAGTGCATTCCTATGTTGTGCATACTTAATGTACTAGTTGACATCCTAGTTTGTTTTCCAAGGCTTACTGAATCTGGACACCCAAGAATGTGAATGCATTCCTCTGAGTGTGCATTTCTAATGGCCCCATTACCACATTTGGGGCCACCAATAATGTGTGATCACCCCTGTATACTTATTTCAATTTTCCTTCAAGGTCGTGTTCTTGTTTAAATTTTAGATTGATGTAGATAATGATTAGGCACTTCTCTTGTTGACTTTGACCCTCATTTTCTTACATTGCACCCAAATCCGAACAATTAAGGGCAAAATTGGTTGTTTGGTTGACCACACATATACAAAATAAATCAAATATAGTTAGGTTACCACCCTCGATATAATGATTTAGCTTGGTTGATTGATAGGGATACCCCTTTTGACTAGCACACTACTTTCCCTAATGTAAAGAGTGGTGAAAATCTATCAAAGTGATAGTGGGTTGCTTGCAGGAGGGTTGCCACTAAACTCTCTTGTTTGGGTTAGAACTTTTCCACTTAGGAGAGAGTTTGAGAAGTAATTGAGAACAAAAAGATCTCTAAAGTAGTCTAAGCACCTACACACAAAAAATAACAACATATCTAGTACATATTATAAAAACAACATCATATAATATTCCTAAATCTATTAGTATGACTAAACTACAAAAAATGAAACAAAAGAATACAAACCAAACTTAGGAATGATTGAAGAGAATTAAATAGATCACATTAAATCATAATAGAAATCCAATCTGACTTGTATTCATATTTGTTAACGACATTTTCATTCATTTAAACTATTCCCTTAAAAACAATTACGTTAGCAATGAATTTTAAGAAATTAAATGACATCAACAAAAACATAGAAATAAATTTTCAATTATATTTCTTATGGATTTGTGTAGCAAACTAATTTTGAAGGATTTGTCACCTAACCATGGGAATGTATTATAAATTCCCCTCCCAAGCTACACTACGAGACCACAAGAATGAAATATAGCTACTAGCTATGTTTTGTACCCATCTCAACCCACTATACTTAATAATATAGACAAAATGTTATGGTCCAAATGTAACACCCTCCTCCCATATCTACCCAAGTAATTGACCAACCGGAGTAAACATGTGACGAGAGGCTACTATGATGGGATTAAACCTCCTATGTGACCTTAAGGAAGTGGAATCGATGGAAACAAAACATACAGACCTTCCACATTAGCATGAGGACTCCCAAGAACCATCCCAAGCTTTCTAACAACCAACCCCTGGGTCCCATTGAGTTTTTATACCAATTAACCCCGATCTCCCATGATATGGGCATGCTTGCATCTAGAGGGCTATGGATGCTCCCATAACATGGCATGCCAATTTCCAGGGACTATTTTTCTCAGTGTTGTGCCAACATCCCTAGGATTTGAGCCACTTTTTTAGGCCCAAAGCCCAGGTCATTGCCCAAAATTAAATGACACCTTCATAACATAAATATAACAAGGGAAGGATGAGACATATGCAATTACTTGAACAAGATTTTAACTGTACCCTACTAACCATGACAGGAATTTCATCAAACATATCAAAAATATGTAATCTAGAGGTGTAAACAATATATTTAAGCATAGGGGTCTCATGCTTATGTAAGAATCGCTAAGAAGCATTGTTCCCTTATATCATTAGTTGCATTATCATCTATTAGGTCATAGATACATTGTTCATTCATTTACAAATCAAAATATGGGAAGAGCCATACATCATCACTATCATTATACATGCTTATAACGAACATAATAACAATAGAAATATCAAGGATACAACAAACATAGAATACACATATAAACTAGTACATTTATACATAAGATATCAAGGAAAGAACCTCTTATTAATGAATGTAAAATCCAACCCAGGATGGGACTACCATGTTCCACTTGACCATAGAATGGTTGATCCAATTCTCTCTTCAACCATTCACCCCCGTGCCATATTCCAATCATGAATGTGGGACTCAAACTAAAAGAACCAACCAGGGCATCCCGAGGCTAAACCGCCTCACCCTCATCCATCGAAACCAAGCTTTACCATAATCCATCCCAGCTCACTAGGCCAACACAATAAACATGTAATAACAGGCTTTACCATGATCTCCACCAGATCACTAAGACAAATAAGCATGGATGCCACATAATTTCTCCACCTACACTATGAGGAATTTTCTTGTCTCCTAGTCTTTCAAGATTTACCACAACCCACATCGGATCACCAAGCCCTAAAAGAGACCTAATCTCTATGTTTTACCACATATCTCATTCCAGGATTACTAGGCCTGATGGATAGCACCAACCTCTAGGATTTAGCATATATCCTGCCATTCACTAGTTGAGGACTCCTAGGCCCATTGATGCAACACAAAATCCAGCTTTTCATAACCCAAAATCTAGTTCAGGGGTTACTAGGACATGTGTTCTAACATTCATAGATTCACCTCACTCAGTTTCAAATCCATCTGACAATCCAACTCAATCAAAACATGAGAACCCCATCACACAATGGCTATACAGAAATGGCAAGGCTAGGCTGAAAACACTATCACACCTAGAAAATCCCATGCCATAACAACAAAAGAACCGCATGCAATACCATGCATTCCAAATCTAGCAAGGGAAACACACATGCAAATAAATACTTTCAAATAATCCTATTCTAGTTGTTTTATCCTACTCTTCCTTACTTTCTCCTTCCTTCCTATTTCCTTCTTTTCCTTTTCTTGATTTAATGCCAAAGTGATCCAAGAAAACTCTAAGTGTCCAAGAGAGAGAGAGAGAGAGAGAGAGAGAGAGCTCAAAACCTGAACTAACAAAAGGTACCAAATGATCCTCAGAAGCCTTTTTATCAATTAGAACTTTATTTTCTTTATTTTCCATTATTTTCCTTCATTTTCTTTTAGAAAGCATTAATATGTATCACTTTTTCCCTTTTTGTGGCAAGAAGTTTTATAAAAATAAATGGAGTTGGAATGTTTACTTTTAAATTTACAAAATCATCAAGAATTAGGTGGTGGTAAAAGAAGACAAAACATGTCAATTTAAATTCAATTTCATGTCATGTTTTTTTCTAAAATTTAATATATATATTTTTATCTAATTTATTCATTTTCTTTAAAAGATATTCATTAATATTTTACATAAATTTTAAGTAGTGACAAAACTGCGACCCCCCATTTCTCTATTGATTTATGTTTTTCAATTCCAATTTCTTTAAGAGATGTGTTGTAAACATTCTAAAGATTGCTAAACAAATTTAAAAATAAAAGGTGAGCATATTTTTTAATTATTATCAAAATACTAGTAAAAATGATAATCTTTTTGTATATATAACCCCTGACCCAAGAAACTATCCTTTCAAGTTTATAAAATCAATTTTTTTTAATAGAAATTTGAAAATAACATATAACAAATTTAAAATTATTTTTGAAATTTTTTAAATATATTTTAATTTTTTATAAAATTTTTTAAATAATAATAACATATTTTATATTCTAAATTATAATATATAAAATTATTTTTTAAATTCTAATTCATTTTATATATATTTTTAAAGAGTTTAGCATTTCATTTAACTTTACATATTTAAACCTACATATTTAAAAAATTTATTTCTATTTTGTGAGTGATTAACAATAGTTTTTACCAATATTTACTATGAGTTGACTTATTTACAAATTTAGTATTTACTTTCTATAACATTATTAATAGGTTCACTATAGCTTTTACCAAAATTTATTCTCAGTTAGCTTTGTTACAAATTTAGCATTTATTTTTTATAATTAACAAGTATGAAACTCAACTCATTTAATTGATATTTTTATATTCAATTTTTTATCTTTTTTGATTTGAGTACTTTTTTGCTTTTGCCATATAATGAGACACATTAACATGCTTTTACTACACTATATTTGGCATGCATGGTATTGCATGTGGTTATTTTCTATCATGGCATGGGTTTTACCAGGTGTTTTCAACCTAGCCTTGCCATTTTCGGATAGCCATGGTGTGATGGGGTTCTCATGCTTTTGTTAAGTTGGATTGCCAGATGGATTCAAAGTTGAGTGGGGTGGATCTTTGAATGGTAGAGCACATGGCCTAGTGGTCTCTAAACCAGATTGTGGATCACGGTAAAGCCACTGGCCTAGTGACACCTAGCCAGACTATGGGTTGCGGTAAAGCCAAGATTATGTTGCCTCAGTGCGTGTAAGAAGCCTTACTGGTGAATGACACAATATATGGTAAATCCAAGAGGTGGTTTTCTCACCCTTGGGCCCAGTAATCTCAGTTTTGGGATATGTAGTAAATCCTAGAGAGTGGGTGTCAATTTAGGGCCTAGTGATCTAGGTTTAGATTGTGGTAAAGCCTGAGAGACTAGGAGACAAGAAAAATTCTCACGATGTAGGTGGATAAATCCAGTGGCATCCATGCTTGATTTGCCTAGTGATCGAGTGGAGATCATGATAAATCCTGTTGTTATGTGTACATTGTGTTGGCCTAGTGATCTGAGATGGATTATGGTAAATCCTAGTTTCTATTGATGAGGGTGAGGTGGTTTAGCCTCAGTATGCCCTGGTTGGTTCTTTTGGTTTGAGTGCCACATTCCTGCTTGGAATATGGCACGAGGGTGATCGACTGAAGAGAGACTTGGCTCAGCCAATCTATGGTCGGGTGGAACGTGGTAGTCCCATATCTAGTTGGTTTATTGCATTCATTAATGAGAATTTCATTCCCTTGATTTTCATGTGTAAATGTACTAATGTATATGTGATTTTATGGTTGATATGCTTATGATATTTTTGTCCCTATTACGCTGGTTATATGTATGTTTCATGACATCAGCGATGTATGGATATCAACATGTTTTTTCTTGTAAATGAATGGATAATGTATCTATGTCCTAATAGATGATAATGCAACAAATGGAATGAGGGATAAATGGTTCTTAGTGATTCTCAAATAAGTACAAGATCCCTATGTTTAATTATGTTAGTTACACCTGTAGATTACATGCTTGCAACATGTTTAACGAAATGCCTGTCATGGCTAGTAGGGATTTGATTAAGGTCTTGTTTAACTTATTGCTATTGCATCATTGTTTCCCTGTTCATTTACTATTCCTGAACTATCATTCCATTATGGGCAGTGACCTGGGCTATGGGCCTTAAAAAGTGGCTCAAATCCTAGAGTCACTGGCATAACACTGACAAATTTAGTCTCTAGTCACTAGCAGGCAAGCCTGTGAGAACGAATTTGGGTTTCTAAACGCTCTCTTGCCTATAGCATGGGAGAAACTGAGGCCTAAGATGTCCAGAACATTAGTGGGACCTAAGGACAGGATGTCTGAGTGGCTGACATGTCTCTTGAGGGTTTTGTTGCTGATGTAAATAGGATGGTTGAAGAGTTCCATTGATTCCACTTCCTCAAGGTCACATAGGAGATCAAATCAAATCATAATAGCCTCTCATCGCATCTTTACCCAGTTAGCATGTTTACTTGGGTAGATGTGGGAGGAGGGTGTTACAGAGTGGTATCAGAGCATGGTTCACCCCTCGAATTGGATGAGAGGTGTGTGTTGGTAATGCATGCATGTCAGTTGCATGTGTGTCTCTTAAACTTTCATTCCATGTGCTTGTTGCATTACATAATTTTGATCATGGTTGTAGTAAGGTTGTCATGAGAAACTTGATGTTGACTTTGTGAAATGCATCGTCATGAGTATATGACTGGTTACATATTGTTATGTGTCGTTTACATGTTGTTGTATGTTTCTTGATTACATCCTTGTAGGTTAGGCTGCATTCTTGTATTTTTTATTACTTGTATCAATCTTGTAGTTTGGTTACAAGAATTGTCTGCTTATGCTCAACTACATGCGTTCATGTGTATGTGTAGTGATTAGGCTTTTCTTATGCATGTTGATGGCTTCATATGGAAATGTGTATAATGGAGTAATGGTTATTTTGATGCACGAGGTCATGGTTTGTGAAGTTGATATGGTCATGCATTGATCATTGGACTCTAGCTAGAATGATGTGAACATGGTTTGGTACTCATGTGCTATATGTCTATATGCAATTGTCATGCATGTATGGTCTTGGTTATAGTTCTGCTTGAATGGTAGGCCAAACATGCCTTGTGAAGTCTTGGCATGAAATTAGGTCATCAGGGTGATATTGGTATGTTATGATGATAATGTGTTGGCTGAGATAGAACAGGAGATGCAAATCACCATAATGAGGTTGCGGCGTTGGAATTTGGGGTAAGAGCAGATCATCATACATGTATTGTATGTTGGCATGCAAGTATGTGAGTTAAGGATTATTATATGCATTAGGTTTATGTGCATGTCTTTTGATGTGATGATTACATTCATGATAGATGTTAGTTGATTAGTGTATTTATATGCACACGTGTCAGATAGTTAAGAATGAAATAACATGTAGTTATATGCATTGCTATTGTTGTTTTACATTAGATAACTTGATGATTAGGGTTATCTCATTGAGATCTTGATGTTGTAATTCGGATTGGCCATATGCGTGATGGTTATGCTCATTGCATTGAATATCTTGATGTTATATGTATTATGTTAACCTGGCTTAGCCTATGCATATGATTATGGTTGCAATATTTAGGTATGAGCCGACATACTTGTGATTTGGTGTCATACTAATCTAGGACGGTCGTACATATGTGATTGCTATGCATAAATGATAATTTCTTATGAGTTAGGATGTGAACATGTTAGTTAGTGATTGTTATGGATAGCATGATCTTATTATGTTTAAGCTTATGTGTTGAGAATTTATATCGTGCTAAATAGCTTGATCGTGTAGACAAGATAGCCTACCCTGAGATACAATAAGGTACGAGTTCGCTTTTGTCATATATTTGGTGCTTGACTATTTGATTATGTCGTCTAGTTAATTTATTTAACATGGTATGGTTGAAATTTGGTTGAATGTTTGATGAATTGCATAATATGAGTATGTGTTTAAATGATTTTTTTTAAAGATGATTGTACTAACACATATATGTTTAGACAATTGATATGTACTTGAGTATAGTAGGTGACAGTTGTACCATTATGTCTAACAACTATGAGTTGACTATGGATTATGACATGATTGTTAGTCTTAGTAAAGGTTGATTTCAAATAGTTAGATATGATTGTTTTGATCTTTAGAACGTGAGACTCACTGTGTGAACAAGCTACAAGGAAACATGCTTTTTATTAGCGTGACAAGGTAACAATTGATGTGCTTATATAACTAACAGTTGGGTGATCTGACAGTACTAGTAAAGCCTCGATTTCAACCAAGTAAAAAGGTAAAAGGAAGGAATTGGACAAGAATTCATTTGGCTATGTTTGGAAACCCTAATTCCAAACGAAATTCATACAAGAAGTCTTCTTAACCCTGATTTTTCTGAAATTATATGGATATGTGCTATATTCATGGACATGTAATTGACATATATGTTAGCTAGTCTCTAGTTATAGGTGGATTTGTCAAGGAATTGGAGTTCCATGAGAGATGGTATGGATGTGTTCAGTTGCAAGGAAACATACTTGGCACAACAAGGTAAGGTAACTGGTGTATTTTTATGTTTAGTTATGCATTGATAGTTATGTGTTTAAGGTGATATGATGTAGGGGATTGCATGGCAAAGAAATTGCCATGAAATTTTGAAGAAAGCTTTTGTTGAGATTTCCTTGGGAACCACGGGGATTGAGTCATGGTGTCTCTGGTTAGTCTTGTGCTTTTGGTATTTTCCGATTGTTGCATTTGATTTTCGATTTTGTGTGTGTCTAGTGCATAATTATGCCACTTTTTTGTGGTGTTGTATCATTATTGGTTTGCATGGTTTTATTCTTGTTTGTTTCTTGGCTTGCCTTTTATGTTTTGAGTCTTGGGAATTGGTTTGGGGAAGAGGAAGAGTTGATGGAGCTCGGGGAAAGTTGTGTGGTACCTGATAGGTAATGTAATACTTGGATGAATCTTAGTGCATGAGTAAGCATAGTGGAAGGTAAGACTATGATAGTCGATTGGACTAGTTAGGTCCATTGTGGTGACTGGACGATGACGAGACATACATGAGAAAGGTAACCAAAAAATTTAAATTAAATGGATCTGAGGTGTCAGATGCCTTGGCTATGTTGGGAATGATTGTTCTCAATGTTGTGCATGAATAAAGGAATTTCTCTTAACCTAGACCTTATGTTATCTGGTACTTATGTTATGATCATGATTATGCAGATGTTTATATATGTATTCATGTATGTATGTATGCCGTTGTATGACAGAATGATGATTGTTTTATGCTAATGATTATATATGTATCTATGTATCTATGTATCTATGTATCTATGTCATTGTCTGACAGGGTTGTCTAGGATTGTTCTTGTGGAGGAATGTTTTCTTATGTAGGTGAATGGCGTGAAGAGATTCCTCGTTTAGGAGGAATCAAGTGGAAGAGTAGCCTGACAAATATACAAGGTCAGTATCATATGGTTATGAGTTGATATTGTGTGATTATATTATGTCTATGTTATGGACAGGTTATACTGAGGGATACAATAGCGAAATGAAAGAAGTGTGGTCTGCAACATGTTGGGACAAGCATGGATAAGACACTGGAAGCAAGGTTGCTTGGTAGAGGTAGTGTCGTCCTATATGTGTGGCACTATTACTGTACACATGATGTTATGTGCATGTAGATGTTGGATATGCAGTGCTATGTACATATTGTAATGTGTGCATGATGTATATGCGGTGTTGTGTGCATATGGTGCTCTGTGCATTTTGGATATACAGCGATGTGTACAGATGATCCTATGTACATGTTATATATGCAGTTCTATGTACATGTGGTGCTGCAAGCATGTTGTACATGTGGTGCTATATACATATGGTGTTGTGTGCATGATTGTACAAGTGGTGTTGTGTGCATGTGGCATTGTGTACATGTTGTACAAGTGGCGTTGTGTGCAGGTGATGTTGTGTACATGTTGTGTAGATGGCAATGTGTACATATGGTGTCACATGCGTGTTGTGCATGTGGTACTGTGTACGTGTGGTATTTTGTACACATACAATGGTGCAGTATACATGTGGCATTGTGTACACATTGTGCAGTTGGTGTTGTGTACATGTGATGTTGTGCAGGTGGCTACAGTGTAAAGGTTGTACATATGGTATTGGTGTAGATGCATGTATTGCATGGTATTGTATGATATGTGTATTTGTATGTGTATGTGCACATGGTTGAGAATAAATCACTGGGTGTTTGTTTGGTGCGGCAACCAATCTAGAGTATGTACGAAATAAGGAAAATGGTGGAAGCCAAGGATTGATTAAAGGATAGGTATCAATATTTTGTTTAGTTTTATTATGCATGTGATTTATGACTATGGTATATGATGATTATATGTGATCTATGATTCTGGTTTATGATGGTTATATGTGATTTATGATGTTGATCTATGATGGTTGTGTTTTGAGCTAACTGGGTGTGATATGTTTATACCTGATGTTTTGATCAAACAGTTAGTTTGACTTGTTGTGATAGGAAGCAAACAGGATTGCAAGTGTACCTTATTGATGAACTACCAATGAGGTATGATTTGAGGTTATTTCAATTTATTTTGAATATGATGGAAATTATGTGGTTGGCATAGGAACCAGTATGTTGGTAAAACAGTCCAGGAGTAGGGTCATTGTGGGATAGAGGTACCCAATAGTGTCCATTTATTTCCATGATCATTCTATGACCGGTATGATGGTTGAGGTAGGTATATGCCTTAGTTGTCTAATCTTCTGATGTGAGGAAGCCTTGAAAAGGGATGGATCACCAAGGATAGGGGATGTCAGGTAACTTGGAAGGTGAGTGGCTACATGGAAGGGGGTTACCGAATTTCTCGAGGGATTGTGTAGCAAAGAAGGGAAGGTCATGGATATATTTGTTTTTATCATGAGCATTTCCATATGGAATCGTGTGCACATTGGGAATGCGCCTTGGAACAATGAGTCGGTAATTATTTGTTGAGAGCAAAAGCGGCACAATATTGTAGCATTGGACATTGGATGAAGCTTTGACTATGCCAGTGGATTTTGGACTTCCTGGGAAGGAGGTGAATCCTGGTATTACTTTGAGGGTGGAGGTGTGAGCCTTTGGATTCCCTTGTTGCAGATGTGGGTTGTGTATCCTTTCTTTTTTTCTGGTTGAGGCAAAACAATTTTGGTATGGTGTTTAGGGTATATGTCTTGATATATATTTTGGTATAGGTTTTGGTGATGTTGCTATATGTACATATGTATAAGGATGTAAACACGGCCATGAGCTAAGTTATAAAGCACTAATAAGTGGTATGGGTGTCATGTTATTATGATGTCATATTATTATGTTGTCGTGATGTTTTTCCTTTGAGCATGTCATTCATTGTAAATACTACAACGAGATGTGTTATAAAGCTCCATGGGCATTGTGTTTTGTTTTCAATAGTCTTGTGGTTATAGGTGTTGTTTAACACTAAGGATGGTATTCCCCCAAGGGGGAGGGTTCTGTAACATCCCTAGTTAAAAAAAAAAAACTCATGTAAAATATATAAATACCACAGATGATGGGACACGTATTCCAAGCTGAATGGTGAACAAAACATCCTAATGGGTGTTGATTCGGTTTATTATGGCTAAGGAAATTAGAAAAGGCAATGTCTAAGGCTTTGGAAAGGCAAACGGAATTTTTGGCACATTTATTTATGAAAATAAAGGAAATTAGGAGGAAATGAAGGTGAAAGGTCACAGGTTACATGTGATGAGGAAATTAAGGAAAAATATTGAAAAATGAAGAAAATAGAGGCCTCACTAATAAAAAGGCTTCTACGGATCAGTTGGCGAGCTTGGTTAGTGAAGCTCTTAGTCAATGTTAATATTTTTCTTTGGTTATGCATGGGATGAATAAAGGCAAAGAAGGCAAGAAGAAGGAAGGAGTAACCAAGGAAGAGCAAGCTCAAGCAGCTACAACATGGTTCTCTCTAGGTATCACTTTGCATGTGTGATTTCCTTGATAGTTTTAGCATGCATGGAATTGCATGTGGTTCTTTTCTATCATGGCATGGGTTTTGTTAGGTGTAACGGTGTTTTCAACTTAGCCTTCCATTTATGGATAGCCATGGTGTGATGGGGTTCTCATGTTTTGGTTGAGCTAGATTGCCATATGTATTCAAAGCTGAGTGGGGTGGATCTCTAAATGATAGAGCACATGGCCTAGTGGTCCCTAAACGAGACTGTGGATCACGGTAAAGCCACTGGCCTAGCGACCCTTGAGCCAGACTATGGGGGATCCATTAATGAAAAAGGTATTATAAACTTTATGTGAAGTTTCTTATGTTACTTAGTGCAATGGATCGAAAAGGTTGCAAATAACATAAACATATAAACAAATTGAAAACACTTTCAAACACATCGACACAACAAAATTTAATAAAGGAGTTCACCAGACATCCTGGCTACGTCTCCAGGTCCTTTAGCTTCCAGTGTTGAGTGCTTTATTTTGTCTTCAAAATGTTATTATAGGTATGAGATCAAAAATAGAGACTCAAATGAGAAAATGGACCTCACCATTGCATATAACTCAAAAATTCAAGTCAAACGAGTATAAACTTGACCATATTTGGCCACTGTGATCTCCAGACCCCCTGGAATGATCCAAAACTGCCTCTGTCCCTGCAAAACCACTCTCTGCTGACAAAAACCACCTCAGCCTACACAAAACAGCCTCGGTCTGCGTGCCAGTGGTATGGCGAGTTCAGTGCCTGCAACTGTTTTAAAATTATGGTGGCTTGGTTAACCAAGTCCCACCCTTGACATGTTGGTTAGCGGATGTGTGTGAAGGCGTTTGAATATATAAGGTTGGAGGTTAGTGATTGAAACCCCGCCTGACACTCCTGCTGTTTTACATTGGATATACATAAATATTCTCACTATATGATAAGGTTTCGGCTATATCACTCTGCTCTGTTGGTTTATACATTGAACATATGGCATTATATACTATGTTTGGCTTAGTCTTGCAGTGAATGTGGGGTAATACATAATGAACTAAGGGTTCCAGCGGTTGTGGGGTTGACCCCGGCCATTGGCCCTTTTTCCGACAACTCAAAACCTGTCAACCTTAAATATAAACTTATCCTGAATCTTAACAAGTCCCAACATAACCCATCCGGTGTGGTACTCCAGCGAAAACTTAGCTATTCCAGGAGGTTAGGGGTTTGATCCTCCCTGATCCCAAAAATTTTGGAAATAAGGCCACATTGGGCAAAATCCAGGCTACCACGTGTCAACACCAGATTGGCCCATATGAACTAATCATATCGTGACACGTCACCTCCTCTGTTGATGTCATCTAGGACCAGTGGTGTATTCTCGGGACGATACATGTCTTGCTGCCATCACACCATGGACCATTGACCGTTGACTTTGACCTTTGACTTTCTGACCTTTTTGCCCTAATTTTCCATAAAATTTGACTGCCTTTAACTTCTTCATCCTGACTCGGATTTATGCTTCATTCACACCATTGGAATCATATCAATGAGCACTTTGATTAATCCCACTTTCATATGCATTTAAAGACTTTGATCTGGAGGCAAAACTGTATCCATTTTGGATCACTCCTCCCCACTGGAAACTTTTGGACCACCAAAAGTTTGTTTTAGTTGTTGAACAAGTGAGGAGATGCTTCCCTCACTTTTCCAATCTCTATCCATCGTTCTTTACTTGGATTTGTACCTTTGATCCAACTCGAAGATACTCAACATTTCTCCATCGCGAAGTCCTTATCCTCCTATCAAGAACTATATCCTCTTGTAGCTCATTGAGATACTCGAGCAAAATATCTTCAATGGAAGGTAGAGGTAGTTGACCTTGATCTTCAGGATATTCAACAATGAAGGTTTATACAATCGCAAGTTTTCAACTTTTACGATGGAATAGATCTACATGTAAGCTGGAAGATCTGGGCGGAAATCATTTTCACCAATTTTGTCAAGTATTTTTGAAGGACCATATCTAATTGGTTTCAACTATTTACCTTCCCCTTGTAGTCTTTCTTTGTTGATGTACAACCAGAATTGATCACCAACTTGAAAACTATGCTCAACTTGATTCTTGTCATGTCATGCTTTATAATTTGCTTGGCTTCTTTCCAGATGTTCATGTACTGCCTGGTGAATTTCTTGGATTTGTTCAATGAACTTGGTTTCTTTATCCACATCAATGTGTCCATCTACTACTATGTCTTTACCAAAGACAAATCTGAGGGAGACTTTGGTGTAAAACCAAAACAAGTCTCAAAAGGAGATATCTGAGTAGAAGAATATTTTGCATGGTTCTAAGCATGTTGCACATAACACAAATGCTCATCCCAAAGTTTGGGATGCTTCCTGCAATATCCTCGAAGCAACTATATTACTGTCCTGTTGACCACTTCTGTCTGACCATCTGTTTGCGGATGAAATGCCATGCTCTTCTTTAACTTTGTGTCCATTAACTCCCATAGACTTGACCAAAATTTCCCGACAAATCGAGAATCTCGATCAAATACAATAGAAGTGGGTAACCGAAAATGAACCCATACATTTTGAAAGAACAACTTTGTAGTTTGTTCAACTATGACCTGTTTATTACATGGTGTCAAAATACACATCTTACTAAACCTATCCACAACTACATACAAATAATCATGTCTCTTTCTAGACTTTGGCAATCCCCCAACAAAATCCATGGAAACACTTTACCAAGGACAAGAATGAATTGGAAGTGGAGTATACAAGCCTAATTTTCTATTACTTGGCTTTCTTGTAGCACACATAGTACATCCTTTAATATATCTAGAAATTGTCTCATTCATTTGTGGTCAATAACATAATCTTTGTAATTGTGCAACTATTTTACTTACACCAAAATGACCTGATATGAGAGAAGTATGTGCTTCTCGAATTATATAACTCTTTCAGTTTGTGGAATGCATAACTTTCCCAAATTATATAAGATTTTTTCCTTTATGAAATAATCCAATTCTTCTGCCTGCTTGCCATGACTTAAAGTTGCATATGCATCCTTAAAATCTGTGTCTTGAGCATATTGTTCAATGTAGCTTTCTTGAATTACTTAATTATGCTTAAGTATTGTGGATGAATTTATAATTAGTCTTGATAACATGTATGCAACCTTATTATGTATGCCCTTCTTATATCTGATAACAAGATGAATTTTTTGTAGAAAACCCATCCACTGATAGTGTCTTGATTGTTGCAATTTAGTTTGTGAGTGTAAATATTGAAGTGGTTGATGATCTGTGTGTATGATTGTTTCTTTACCCATTTGTTATAGACATATTTGGGCACATCAACCCCAAACTTATATGTCGATAAACTAGGGCTCATCAACCCCTAAAAGAGTTGTTTTAGACCCTAAAAGAACATAGTCATATGAATACATCATTCCCCAATATTGTGAATTGCAAGGAAGTGCTGATAGTTTGTAATTGAGGAAAGAGCATTGTATTGTTGGTGTGATCTTGCTATTTCATGAGGTGAAGATGGATTGAAGCTGGGAGGATGATGCTGTATCAGATAACTGGGTTGTAATTCTCCCTTCTATTAATAAATTTCTTCAAGTTTTCTTCCATATGATTGTGAAATTGTGAATGCTATCATTTGTTCATTATATATCTGATTCTGTAATGTTTATGTTGTAATAGATCATGATGCTTTGACGGTTCTTTGTTGTTGTACTTGTGCATGTACTCTCCAAGTGTGTTAAGTATGGGGAGGAGTTGCAGGATCTGTCAAAGGGGAGAGAGAGAAAGCAAGGGATTAAGTAGAATTTCTAGGTTGGTTCCATTATCTTTCTCTTATCTGTTACACATAGAAGAAATCATTGGATTGCTTTAAACTGTTGTTTCTAGGGTAGCTGCCAAACCTAGAGGGCTAGCATTCAAGTGATGCAAGTAAGCTTCAGTAAAGAGGTATTGTTCATATGCAACAAAACAACTAAACAAACTGAAAACAAGGTAAAAAACCCTCAATTTCTAGAATGGAAAAAGAGTTCAGTCAGTCATCGCACTTGGGCTTCACAGAAACAGAGATGCATCACACTTACTACACTCGGGAGGTGTGATGCATACTAAGTTACAGTGGAAGACAATGCGATGGTCCAGGGAGCGCAACAGAAATGGGTTTTGGCTCAGATGTGCAGTTGTTTTCAATGAGTTAATTTGAGTTTTGATGAACAATAAAGAGCAAAGTATGAAGGAATGTCTTGAGAGGTTACTTGGCTACAAAAAGGGCATCTAGATGTGCTTGTAAGTCAAATGTTTAATTCATAAACTAAACCAGAGATTGACTGAAGCAGCATTCATCTACTATGCAATTGCAAAGCAAGAGCAGTTCGGAGGCTACATTAGGATTAGTGAATGATTTTTGTGTGTTTGTTCATCATTTACAATCCTTTGTCAAAAATTTGTTTAAATTGATTTGTTGCTTTGATACAAAAAGTGTCGTAATTGTCATTTTGTGTCGAAAAGAGAAGTGTCATGAATTCTTCCTTCCCTTGATAATTGATTGAACTTTTCTTCGTGTATTTGGTTTGATTTGTTTATACTTGAAGTGTCGAAAGCATTTTTATTCAAAATTGAAAAGTGTCGTTGAGTCTTCCTTTCCCTTTTGAAGAATAAATTGTCGAAAAAGTCATTTTGCATAAAATATTTCAAATCTTTGCTACATTTAGTTTTCCTTTTTGGCGTTTTTTACATTAAGGAGAATGAAAAAAATGCATGCATTTGCGTTTAGCATTTTTTTGATGTGTGCAAAAATGTGGTTTAGGGAAATGCACTAGAGTGTGCTCTTTGCTCTTTGTTTAAAAGCATTGTTATTTTCTTTCCCTAGTAGCTAGGATTTTCGTTGCTCAAAATAAACAAAGATTGTTTATCATTGTATATTTCATTTTAGGAATTTCAGATCATCATCACACGGTGAACTGAAAGGAAAAATATAAACAAGATCAACTTTAAAATAAATTTCAATGAACCTAACAACACTTTGGAACTTAACGGAACATATCTAGAGGTCTAGGCTAGAGCCGTGTTCCAGCGTCATTAAAACTAGTGGCTATTATTTTCATTGAAGGTTGGGTGATTCCTCCTCCTTGATATGACAAGTGCTAGCATGGACTTGTGCTCCCTGTACCGTCACGTATATATTGGGAGACCACAATAGGCTTAAATCCTTTATCCATAGGAAACTAAGTCTACCGCCTTATTGATCACAATGCATTGAACACAGCATTCAGGAAGATTGACTGTCGTACATAAGTCCTTAGTAATTTCTCTTTAATTTATCAGCAAGGTGTATATTGTAGTTTTGCGATTGGTTTGGTAATCCCTTTTCTAGATTTTCCGGAGTAGTCACTTTCATTCATTTTCGACTCTTTAAAAGAAAAGGTCCATCTAAGCACTTGTTCTTTCAGGCTCATTAAAAATCGAAGGAGACTAGAGTCATCTTTAGCTTTTTCTCGACTCTTAAAAACTGAAAAAGAAAAGTTGTGTCAAAGCGTCATTAAAATTAATTGAATTTGGAATAACATCCTTGTTCCTTAGTTGATCTTAGGTTGAGGTATATGGAGACAAATCTGGAGTCCACCAATCAAGGAATCCCTTTTGAAGGGAATCCTAGTCCTTTTCCTTCTTTCAGAAATATTGGTGCTCCTTATATGGCTACATTATCCCTTCCGGGACTTACCATTAGCCTACCAATATGGTTGTTTTTAACCTCTTTGTTTCAACCTCTTGGTGAAAGTAGTGATATAGTAACCAGGTGGCTGAGAAAAAGAAGAAAGGGAAGGAGAAGAAGAAGAAGCCAATTCAGCAAGGGGGCAACCAAGCAACCATTGCTTTGAATGCATCATCTGATGAAAATCTACCCATTAAACTTCCCAAACCCAAATTTACATGTATAGTTTGTGTGGGAGACCATTTCCATTGGTATTGTCCTCAGTTTCCTCAGATCTTGAAAGAATGGTCTCCCCATTCACACCATCCCCTGTCATCAACCTCTGGAGATCATGTTGGTAACACACCATCAACTAGTGATAGTAAAGTTCATGGACGAAAGGGAAAGGTCAGGATTCCATGTAGGTTATGTGAAGGTAATCATTCCCTTCACCTTTGTCCTTTTTTGGATGAAGCCAAAAGAGTGTTGGACAACTGTCTTGCTTCACCGCAGCGACTTCCATCCGGTTACAGGAAACTCTCCCTAAGTCCTTCACTATTTGAAAAACTGACTAACTTAAATCAACCGTTAGTCGAAACCACTCTCTCTGAAAGTGAATCCATTGAATATAAACCCAACCAAAATCAACAGGTTGAGGCAATAGTTCACCCAATTTCACCTTCAGCTAATCGTACCTTTCCCGAAGAGAGTGAAAATGATACCATTCAAGTTCTTTTCGTTACTTCAGATTCTAACGACCTTGGGGGCAATCTATTTGTTCCATCAAGACATGAGGAAAATCCTCCAGTTCTCATAACTCAAGGGGTCAAATCTCCCATTTCTTCGGTACTCCCTCCAAGTAGTCTAGTCACTTCCTTTGATTGGAATCGGCTAGCAAGATCCCGCCTTCCTTCTTATGTTCCTTTCCGGATCATAGTACAAGTTTGTAAAATGATCATGTCTGGAATTATTATAGATGAAGGTGCATCAGTGAGTATCCTTTCCTCAACTACTTGGAAAGCGCTTGGTTCGCCACTGCTTATCCTTATTACACAGAATCTGTTATGCTTTAACAATGGAACAAGTTGACTATTAAGGACCTTTCCTCAGTTACCTATCACTCTGGGAGGGAAGACTGTTCATCTGAATGTGATGGTAGTCCCAAGACCTTTAGACTACAATTTACTTCTTGGGCATGGCTATGTTTACAACATGGAAGCTATTATTTCAACACTCTTCCAAGTGATGCGTTTCCCGCATGAAAGCAAGATTGTCACCATTGACCAGCTTTCATTTCCCAGTCCAAACATAGCTCCAAGTCAGTCATCATCCCTAAATGGTCCATTTACATCAACAGTATCACTTGAACCTTCATTCCATCCACCTAATAGCCATGAGTAGCCTGGTGATTGTAATGAAGCTTAGAGGGCATACACCTAATGATAAAGATAAGTTTCCCTGTAGGTTATGTGATTGATCTATCAGACCATTCACCTTTGTCTATTCTAGACAAAACCAAAGAAGTGTTGGATAACCGTCCTACCTCAACGCAGTGACTTCCATCTGGTTACAAGAGACTCTCCCTTTCATCATGTTGGGGGCATGCAAACCTATTTTCAAGCATAATTACTTCATTCCGAGCTTGTGTAAAAATGAAACTGATGTCAAGCATAGTTTTTTCATTTTGAGCTTGTGTAAAAATGAAATTGAATCCAAGCATAGTTTTTCATTTCAAGCTTGTGTAAAAATGAAATTGAATCCAAGCATAGTTCCCTTGGTTCAAGCTTGTCAAAAAATGAACCCATTTACAAGTAATTAACCTTTGTGATTGCCATTCTATCAGCCTTTAGAAGAATGGTTGTGTACATCCCATCACCACCATCCTTTTGGCCGATCATACGCTTCCACTTGTTTGTTTTACCCCTTTTTGAGGAACAGTTGCAATGAGTGGTGTTATTAGCCAACCTCTTCACAGAAATCAACATGTTTTGAGAAATTCCAAAATCACCGAAACCAGTTGCTACCCTAGACACCACTCGTTCCTCAAAATAGAGTCCTCTTTAAACCCTTTTCAGACTTGTTAAATATGAAAATAATGTCAAGTGCTTGTCCTTTCTAGCTCGTTAAAGTGATTAGAAATGTCATCCCTCCTGTATTATTTTATCCTTTTTCGGACCTGAGGGATTATTTTATGAAAAAGAACTTATGGAGTTTTCTTTTCGTCCCTTTTCAAACTCTCTAAACATGAAAAGGACCAAGTTATCCTTGTTGTTAAAATCATTAAAAGAGTAGCGACAAGCTTGTCCATCTAGATGGGACCAAGTTTCACTGTCGCTAGACTCGTTAAAACATTAATAGTGATAGGTTTTCCCGAAGGGAAAATTATAGAACAAGCATATGTTATCCTCCTCAAGCTTGACAAAAATAAAGAGGTACTAGTTAGAAATCACTGGGGAAAAGGGAAGAAACTTGAAGAATTTATGGTAGCAAGTCGCTCTTGAACATGACACTTTCACTTCATCTCCATTATTGAGTTGGGTTGGGTTATTCTATTCACTGGTCATCTCACCATTGGTCTTTCATACCATCCATATTTTGGGTTTAACACTACCAATTCATCTCAGTGGCACCAACATGTTCAAGAGAAGTCATTCAATTGAGAAACCACCATCCAGTTAATGTCTCATCCACTGCAATACCTCCAACCTTCATTTTCCTCATGACCACCATTCCTAAACCTTGTGTCGTCAGTTCATTTTTCACCTCCAGAAATCATTTGCTTTGTTTCATGTCGTAGATGTGGGATACATCAAGGTCCTCCTTCAACGAGTCGCTTCTTGTCGACACCAGCTCATTATCCAAGAAGTTGAATTAAAAAAAACCCTTTCAGGGCTTTGAAGCTTGCATACATCAATGGCAAGTTTCTCACTTCCGGCGACAAGTTGACATCAATAGCCTTCGACCGAAATATTTTGCGTGGTGTTCGACATCGGATTATATATTCACACCACGTGAATTGTATTGTAGTACCTTGAGGGTCATTATCATTATCAGTGATTCCTCTCACGTCTATTGACAGCTTACATCATTGGCTTGTAATCAGGCGATGTCTTTTCATGTTCGACTTCAGAACATCTCTTCACATGGATTGACTTATACATCGAGTGAAGATTCAACAAGTTTGAAGAGCCTAGATCTAGTTTCATCCATCCGAGCTGCGATATATTCAGGGATATAAAAACATCAAATGTACAAAGTCTCTACATAGATGGTCATCCTAACCATGGATGATGACTCTATATCTGAAGAATCACCAGTCTGTATCTACAGATGACTATCTGATCTATGTATATGAAATGAATTTATAAAGCTCAGCATGGGAATGCCTCCCTCAGCTAGATCATGAAAATTATGTTATGATGATGTATTGTATTGTAACTTATGCAGGTCACCTTCTAGTTCAAAACTTCGGATCCTCATGATAAAGCATTTCACATGACATCAATATTTACGAATTCATGCTTTAGGGGGCAACTGTTATAGAAATATTTGGGCACATCAAGCCCAAACTTATATGTCGATAAACTAGGGCTCATCAACCCCTAATAGAGTTGTTTCATACCCTAAAAGAACATAGTCATTTGAATACATCATTCCCCAAAAGTTCCATCTGAGAAACCAGCCAGCAATTGCCTAAATTGAACCATATTGACTACTCCACTGGCAAAGTGCGATGCATACTGAGTGGTACATTTCCATGGTGCAATGCATACTAATTAGGCCTTCTATAGGGTGCAATGGGTGAGGATGGACAAATGTCTGAGACAGTTTTCTATGTGGTTGCTCATGCAATCTTCTAGAAACTTCTCCTATGCCACTTGCCTCTCTGAATTCGCCCAAGGATGAATAAGGGATCTAAGAAAACTCCAAATGGAACCAGTTGTAACAAGAGGAATGACACTAATCAAATCCCATGGCTGAATCACACCCTTGCACACATCTATAAATGGATCCCTCATCTAAGAGATCTAGAGGCTGAGATATTGTGAATTGCAAGGAAGTGCTGATAGTTTGTAATTGAGGAAAGAGCATTGTATTGTTGGTTTGATCTTGCTATTTCATGAGGTGAAGAGGGATTGAAGCTGGGAGGATGATGTTGGATCAGACAACTGGGTTGTAATTCTCCCTTCTATTGATAAAGTTCTTCAAGTTTTCTTCCATATGATTGTGCAATTGTGAATGTTATCATTTGTGAATGCTATCATTTGTTCATTATATATTTGATTCTGTAATGTTTATGTTGTAATAGATCACAATGCTTTGACGGTTCTTTGTTGCTATACTTGTGTAGGTACTCTCCAAGCGTGTTAATTATGGGGAGGAGTTGCAGGATCTGTCAAAGGGGAGAGAGAGCAAGCAAGGGATTAAGCGGAAGTTCCAGGTTGGTTCCATTATCTTTCTCTTATCTGTTACACATAGCAAAAATCATTGGATTTCTTTAAAATGTTGTTTCTAGGGTCACTGCCAAACCTAGAGGGCTAGCATTCTATAGGAATACTAGTTTTCCCAGAAACACCATTATGTAATGTTTCCACTTTTTAACACTAAAAACTAATGCATATAATTCTTTATCATATGTAGGATAGTTAACTAGTGCTGATGTGAATGTCTCGGAATGAAAGCATATAGGCTTTCTATGTTGCATCAACACTGCCCCCATGGCATATTCACTTGCTTCTGTCTCGATCTCAAATGGATGTTGAAGATCTGGCAGTGCTAGTACTGTTGTTGTATTGATTCTTTCTTTCAATGTGTCGAAGGCTTTCGGCTGTTTTCCTCCCCACTGAAACACCTGTTTCACACTTGTCAAACCTTGTAAAGGAGCTGCAATCAAAGAAAAGTTAACAATAAACTTTCTCCAATATTGTGTCGCCCCTAAGAAACTTCTAACTTCTGTAGCAGTATTGGGCTTAGGCCAATTTAAAATGACTTTGACCTTAGAGGGATCTATCTTCAATTCACCACCCCCTACAATATAACCCAAATAATTCAAAGATGTTCTACCAAATTCACATTTTGATAGTTTTACATAGATATTTTCTCTTTTCAAAACATCTAAAACCTACTTTACATGCTTTACATGTTCATCCCATGTTCTATTAAAAACAATAATATCATCTAAATGGACTATTACAAATTTATCAATGAATGGTCTAAATACATCATTCATGACTCGCATGAATGTAGCTAGAGTGTTAGTTAAGCCAAAAGGCATAACCATCCATTCATAGAGTCCTTTCTTTGTTTTGAAAGCAATCTTCCATACATCCTGTTCTGCAACTCTGATCTTATGGTAGCTGCTTCGCAAGTCCAATTTAGAGAAGTAAACTACATCTTTTAACTGATCTAACAAATCATTAATACAAGAGAGAGGATAGAAATTCTTTATTGTGATTTTATTTAATGCTCTAAAATCAATGCACATTCTCTACGAACCATCTTTCTTTCACACTAACACAATAGGTGATCCACACGGTGATGTGCTTGGTCAAATAAACCCTTGCTCAAGAAACTCCTCTTTATCTCTGCATTCTTTAGAGCTGATAACCTATACATTCCAATGTTAGGTAGTGGAGCATCTTGCTACAAATAAATCTCATGTTCTATCTCTCACTTGGGTGGAAGCCCTTTAGGCTCTTGAAACAGAATATCATAATTGGAAACAACTTTAACTATATTTGCATTCTGTTTAGGATTACAGCCTTGGAAAGCATTGAATTTATCAATATCCTTTGCTTTTACAATCATAAGTAAAAATTGTTTACTTGAATTTACAATTCTTTTCATCTATCCAGAATTTATGAGAGAGAAATTATCTTTGAGTTTATGAACCCTTACAATATATCCAATTCCATCCTTAGTGAGTTGATACTTATTTTCAGTTCGATAGAAGATAGCATTCCTATTGTATAAGTATGGACTTCCTAATACAATTACACATATGTCCAATGGGACTATGTCTAACTCAACCTCATCTACAAACTTTGACCCAATAGCAAAACGAAGTTTATATTGTTTCGTAACTTGTAGCTTAGTTTTATCACACACCCAACCTAATGGATATGGCTTTTTATGAGGTTTTGTTTCTAGACTCAACTTCCTTACAATTGCTTCAGAAATCAAATTAACTTGTGACCCACTATCAAATAAAATATCAATTTTAGTATGCTTGGAAATGACTCTAATGTGAAATAGCTCATTTATTTTCCTCTCATCATTATCATTATCAATAGAATTCGAAGAAGTACTTGTAGATGCTTTAGAATATTTACCTTTTATGCCTGTAGCTGTAACTGTTGTCTTGTCACCTGAATCTGATCCCAAGTCCTTTTGAATAGCAGCAACATTCTTCCGCTCTTTACTCCCAAACTTCTTAGGCTTCAATTCTGGATGCAATTACCAGCAATGTGCCTCATCGTGACCTTCCTTCTTACAATGAGTGCATGAAGGTTTATCTTTCTTCATAGTGTTTTTTTTCTTCTCCTTCCATTTAAGTTTCTTCTTTCCTTTATTCTTTCTTTCAATAGGTTTGGATGATTTTCCAACATCATGGGTTACATTTTTTCCTCTAGCTTCTAGATGAGTTGCTTGGACTGACACATCATCTAAGCTAGTTGGATTAAACATAAGTATGGTATGCCTCAAAAAACTATGAAGACCACCTATGTATTTCAACAATGTCTCTGGTGAGTCTAATGATATTCCTAATGTTAAAGCTCTCTTACGAAATTCCTGAGTATAACTTTGAACACTTTTACCTTTTAATTGACGTAGTGTTTGCCAACTCATCATTGCTTGTTGCATATAAGCCAAAGGATAAAATTGCTTTTTAATATTAGAAACAAATTCATTCCAAGTTGAAATGATTTTACCATGCTTTTGGAGATCTACTTGTGTCTTTCCTTCCCACCATACAAGTGTGGTTCCTCCGAGTCGAAGGCTAGCAAGCTAGATCTTCTTCCATTCTGAAACAACTTTCTACACCTTGGAATACACTTCAATTTGTCTTATCCAATTATCAAGCTTTTCAGCATTATGTTCTCCATCATAAATTGGAAAATAAAATTTTACATCTAATTTGATCAAAGAGGATTTCTTCTTTTTCTTCTTAGAAGGACTAGATTTATGAGAATAAGAGGATGATGATGATGATTATGGTGATGATGGAGGAGATGGTGGAGGAAGCATTTCTCCCTTTCCCTTATCTTCTTGATCTTTAGGTGATGAAGTGTCTTCATATTTTTTCTTCTTAAACTCACGATACATCTCTTCCACCATTGCCCGTATCATCATAAAACTATCCAGGAATTGAGATTCTAACCCAAGTGGGGTTTCATCCGCCATCCTTCTTTGTGAAAAGACCCTTCCAATCTATGGATTCACCTCAACAAGTTCACCTTCACCTCGTCCGAGCCTCAACCTAGTAAGCATTCAAATCTTCATAAAATCTTGTTAGACCTTAAAAACCTTGCTGCTTTGATACCACTTGATATGTTAATGAAAAAGGTATCATAGACTCTATGTGAAGTTTCTTATGTTACTTAATGCAATGAATCAAAAAGGTTGCAAATAACATAAACACATAAACAAATTGAAAACACTTTCAAACACATCAACACAACAAAATTCAATAAAGGAGTTCACCAGACTTCTTGGCTACGTCTCCTGGTCCATTAGCTTCCAATGTTGACTGCTTTATTTTGTCTTCAGAATGTTGTTACGGGTATGAGATCAAAAACAGAGACTCAAATGAGAAAATGGACCTCACCATTGCATTTAGCTCAAAATTTTGAGTCAAAAGAGTATAAAATTGACCATATTTGGCCATTGTGACCTCTAGACACCCTTGAATGATCCAAAACCATCTTTGTCCCTGCAAAACCACTCTTTGCTGACAAAAACCACCTCGGCCTACACAAAACTGCCTCGGCCTGCGCATTGGTGGTATGGCAGGTTCGACACCTGCAACTCTTTAAAAATTATGGTGGCTTGGCTAACCAAGTCCCACCCTTGACATGTTGGTTAGAAGATGTATTTGAAGGTGTTTCAATATATAAGGTTGGAGGTCGGCGGGTCGAAACCCCCGCCCGACACTCCCGCCATTTTACATTGGATATACATAGATATTCGCACTATATGATAAGGTTTCGTCTATATCACTCCACTCCATTGGTTTATACATCGAACATATGGCATTATATACCATGTTTGGCTTGGTCTTGTGGTGAATGTGGGGTAATACCTGATGAACTAAGGGTTGCGGTGCCTGTGGGGTTGAACTCAGCTATCAACCCTTTTTTCGGTGACTCAAAATCCCTCAACCTTAAATATAAACTTATCTTGAATCTTAACAAGTCCCAATGTAGCCCATTTGGTGTGGTCCTTCGGTGAAAACTTAGCCATTCCAGGAGGTCACGGGTTCGATCCTCCCTGATCCCCAAAATTTTGGAAATAAGGCCACATTGGGCAAAATTCAGGTTGCCACATGTTATCATCGGATTGGCCTATATCAACTAATCATATCGACATGTCACCTCCTCTGCTGATGTCATCCAGGATAAGTGGTGTATTCCAGGGATGACATGTGTCCTGCTGACATCACCCTATTGACCGTTGACTATTGACTTTGACCTTTGACTTTTTGACTTTTTTGCCTTAATTTTCCATAAACTTTGACTAGCTTTAACTTCTTCATCCAAACTCGAATTTATGCATCGTTCACACCGTTGGAATTGTATCGATGAGAACTTCGACTTGATCTCACTTTCATCTACATTTGAAGACTTTGATCTAGAGGCAAAACTGGATCCATTTTAGATTAGTGGGTTGCGGTAAAGCCATGATTATGTTGTCTCGGTGGGCCTAGGAATCCTTGCTAGTGAATGATAGGATATACAGTAAATCTAAGAGGTGGTTTTCTCTCTGTTGGGCCTAGCAATCCCGAGTTTAGGATATGCGGTAAAGCCTTGAGATTAATTCTTAGTTTAGGGCCTAGTGATCTGGGCTTGGATTGCTGTAAAGGTTGAGAGACTATGAGACAGGAAAATTCCTCACGGTGTAAGTGGATAAATCTAGTGGCATCCATGCTTGTTTGGCTTAATTATTAGGTGGATATCATGGTAAATCCTGTTATGATGTGTTCATTGTGTTGGCCTAGTGATTTGGGATGGATTACGATAAATCTTGTTTTCTATTAATGAGGGTGAGGTGGTTTAGCCTCGGTATGCCTTGGTTGGTTCTTTTGGTTTGAGTGCCACATTCATGCTTGGAATATGGCACGGGGGTGATTGGCTGAAGAGAGACTTGTCTCAGCCAATCTATTGTCAAGTGGAACATTGTAGTCCAATCTTCAGTTGGTTTATTGCATTCATTAATGAGAAATTCATTCCCTTGATTTTCATCTGTAAATGTACTGATGTATATGTGGATTTTATGGGTGATATGCTTATGATATTTTTGTCCCTATTATGCTAGTTATATGTATGTTTTATGAAAACAACTATTTATGGCTCTCAACATGTTTTTACTTGTAAATGAATGGATAATGTGTTTATGGCCTACTAGATGATAATGCGGGATATGGAATGAGGGAAAAATGGTTCTTAGCGATTCTCAGATAAGTACAAGATCCCTATGTCTAATTATGTTGGTTACACCTGTAGATTACATGCTTGCGACATGTTTGAGGAAATGTTTGTCATGGCTAGTAGGGATCTGATTAAGGTCTTTTTTAACTTATTGCTTTTGCATAATTGTTTCCCTATTATTTTACTATTCCTGAGTTATCATTCCATTTTGCGAAGTGTCCTGGGCTCTGGGCCTAAAAAAGTGGCTAAAATCCCATAGTCACTAGCATAGCATTGAAAAATTTAGTCTCTGGTCGCTGGCAGAAAAGCCTGTGAGAGCACCTTTAGGTTTCTGGATGCTCTCTTGCCTATAGCATGGGAAAGACTAAGGCTTAAGATGTTCAAAACATCAGTGTGACCCAGGGATAAGATGTATGAGTGGCTAACATGTCTCCTGCGAGTTCTTTTTCTGATGTGGATAGGTTGGTTGATGTGTTCAGTTGATTCCACTTCCTTAAGGTCAAATAGGAGGTTGAATCCTGTTATCACTCAAGTTGTTCCCCAAAACTTGTGAGAAAAGGGAATACGACCGAGGTAACCACTAACCAATCTTTTAGATGTAATTTCTAGCCAAACTGCATCCAAAGAGGGCTCTCTCTTTATAATTTAGCTTTGTTTTGAGGTTTTTTAGGCTAGTTATGATGTACAGGGTTTTGTTTTAAGTTTGTTGGATAGTGATCTTAAACAGAGCTGGGATGCAAGTCTGAAACACTTTATTCCATTGGGAAAATGGATTCTATGAGGATGAACTGCTGAGGGTGTTTTCTTTGATAAAGGGCAATACTACAAAGCAAGATAATCGACCTTGGAACAATTTTAAAATCTAGAAAGTGATGGAATGTAAGCCAGTGGATGAAGGGTAGTTAAGAATCCTTCATCATGTTGGCAGAGGGAAGTGCATGAATATTATCAAGGAGCAGTAAAGAATTCCTTGGTAATACTCGAAGTGAAAGAATCAGTGGAAACAGGAGCAGCTAAGAATTCATGTTTATGCTAATTTTAAAGAAAACATAATTAACAACAGAGATTGAACACAGAGTGTATTTAAACAAATTCTGGGCTATTCTTTTTCCCTGTTACTAAGATTATGAAACATATATGAAATTTGCAAACACATAAAACACAAAACACAGTTTAGAACAACTTATTGATCCATAGAAAGACACAGGAATTCTGTAGCTGGGCCCAAAACATCAAATCCACATTCAGACGGTCCAACAGCAGTGAACTTCAACAGTCCTTTGTATTAAAAATCTCAAAGTTATAGCGCAGTCCAGAGAAGAAATTACCAACCCCGAATACATCTCTTGGGGAGGTATTTATACAAAAGAGACTTACAAAATATCTTGTAGATAAGATATCAAGCAATAACTTCCTCCACCTACTCTGACAAGGGAAATAAATGTAGAAATGAATGAAGGAGTAATTGTTGCTATGCTGGCCACTTTAACTGATAAGATATGTTTTGAATTTTTAACTCAAGAAGTCGGCTGGTAGCTGTGTCTTTACTTTGCGTTCCTGCGTTGCTGTCCCGACCCTTTCATCGGTGCTTGATTCCACTTTAATGCGTTCTAGTCCCCGCTTGACTCCTTCCTCTGTTGTTTTTTGCCTTTTTGATATGCACCACGTGCTTTGACATTGAATTAAATGCAGATGATAAAGGAAAATTGGAATTACCTTGGTAAAACTTCCATCATGCTCTGCCACCATTGGTCTGTTGGCAACTGATGTCTTTGTATTTTTATTAATGTTTCATCAGCTTCAGTATACCTGTAGAAGTTGGGCTGGACTTCAAAAATATGATTGATTTCATGTTCGATATAGAACATATTTTCCAACTTGTCATATAAGCTCTATCCAGAGGGAGGTCCTGTGTCTTTTGAAGTGCTTGATGATGCTATGATCTGATTGGCAACATATGTGTTTACCCTGTGAGCATATTGTTCATGTGTTAACAGTCTTTGATTGTTGGTTAATAAACTGGGTAGACCCTTCTGCTGCAAGACTATAAACTTCTATGTGAAGGCATTTATCTCCACCTACATTTCTTGGCATTTCCTTTCCAAATTCTGTATAAAATTCCTCATAGTTGGCACCTTTTTCACTATCAAAATGGTGCCTGTTTTGTCCCTGATCTCCAAAGATGCTAACTGTTCTCTGGTATGAGTATTCAAAAAATGAATTAGTCTATTGGCATGCTCAGGCATGTTTCCCAATGATGCTCTGGCCCTTTGAATTTCTACTTGGGTTTTTTCTATCAATTCTATTTGCTCATGGATCGTCTGAATTGATTGCCATTGATCCGTGATAGACTGGCCAATTTTAGTCAACAAAATTGTTTTAATTTCTGCTAGAGGCTTATGAAGTTTGAGATCTTTTTCCAAGGATTTCACCTTATTTTCCAAGGCCTTTACCTTTTTGGTTTTCTCTGCTATAGTTATTTTTTATTTATCATAGCTTACCTCTAACTTGGCCAATGTTTCTTTGGCCTCTTTCAGCTCTGACATTTGGACTTCTAGCTCTTTTACTACTTTCATCAGTTCTTCCATGCTCATGCTGGTATCTGGTCTTGTTGTTGTTGATGAAGCTGAGGTACCTGTTGTTGATGCTAGGATAGTAGGAGGGACTGCTGTTGTAACTGTGGGGGGAGCAGTGGTAACTGTTGGAGCTATTTCGAGTGGTTGGGAGGTCGACTCTCCCTACTTCTCTGTCATTGCTTTCTCCAATGCCTGCTCTGTTTCTGCTAATCTCTCATTCATCCTCATTAGTAAACTCACCATGTCCTCCTCTTCTTTCTGCTGTGCAACTTCTGTGGTTTGTGGATGCATTATAATTGGCAGCTTTAATTGCTTATTGAGAGCTGCAATGTCCTCCTCCTTCTTCTTTATTAGTGCTTTGATTCCCTTTGCATCCTTAGGATTATGCCCGAGCTCGATGATAATTTCTTCTAAGGACTTAATCCTGTTGACCTTAGCTAAGGAGGAAGCCTTTTCCAATTCTAATTGGGCAGAGGTATTGTGCAATGAATTTTGCAGTTTGTGAGCGAGCAATGCCTTGTTTGCCAAGGTGGAGTACACCATTTCCCTAGTTTGTTTGTGTAATTCAATCTGGTCTATTGGGTGGATGTCTTTAGAGAGAACTTCCAGATTGGTTCTAATATAATCAGCAGCTGATTGTGATTTCTGTGTCTTGGGCTTGAAATGATTGAGGATCATTTTCTTTTCTTGAATATCATAAGCAGCCATTATCCTTTGTTGATTGGTGGGTGTTGTCCTCATCAGATGATTATAAAGTTTCATCCTCATTGGATCATTCTTTGCCTTTATCTCAGTGAAATTTATCTTAATATCTAAGACTTGCTTGCTTTGAGGACTGGTGGATGAAATTTCCACACTCTGCTACCTCTCTAGCTCTTGTTGGAATGAACCAGTTGATGTGCCTGCAATTGGAGAAGTTTGCTGCTCAATCCTTTCCTCATCCCTCATGCTACCAGTGGTTTCTTCTACAAATTCCTCCTCAGAATAAGGATTCAATCTCTGCCTCTTATATCCTGGTTGTTCTGCTGGCCCACTGATGGGGGTACCCTCTTCTCTATCTCTCTTTTTGCTCTTTTCCTCATTTCAAGGAGTCTGTAATACAGGGATTTGAGGCACCTCTGTCTGTCTTGAAGGTCCTTGCCCCTAGCCTAGTTCCTTAGATGTATCTGACTGATCTGCCATTGTTTCCTGTTCCATACCTATCACCTCCTTTCCTTTAGCTGAGGCTGTACTGGCCTTTTGTGATGGTTGCTGAGAAGTCCCAGCAAAAGATGTGTCACCTCCTATGTGCTGGGGCTGCTTGAAGTTTACCTGTCCAAAAGAGTCCAAGTCAAGTGTTTTTTCAAGCTCTTTCATTTCCTTTTCCAATTTCTCTTCTTCAGTTATATCTTCAACTAATGTGCCCTCTAGCCACTCTTGTTGATTAGCATATTGCTAGATTTCAGGGATTTTACAATGAACATATGCTGGCAGCTTATTTTTCACTTTCCTATAACTTATGAAATGATTGGGGTCATATGGTGCCCAATAGTAACTCTGTTTCATCTTAAGTCGGTGCCCTAAAATATCATCATCCTCTTGCCAAGCTTCCCTTTTATTGAAGGTGAAAGGGCCCAGTTGATTTCTTATTTTGAGTTGTGCCTTTTTCTTGGCCTCACAGAAATGGATTACATCTGCTTGAATAAATTGTCTGAGGTATTCTAGTGCAAACAATCACATTGGCACGTATTTTGGCAATTTGTAGGGGAACAACTCACAGCCATATATTCAGATTACAATGTGATTCTAGTAAAATTACCAGTCACCTATGTTATATCTCTTTGAGAGCTATAGAATTCTCTGCATTTCACCAGAAAGCCTATCTGGAGGACTTGTCATTAGTAAAGAGGTGGCTGGATATATGAACAGATCAATGAATTCACAATAAGTATAAGAAGAGTAGTAAACATGGTGGAAGACTGAGGTACAGAAGATTACAGACCTTCTCTCTCCTTTGAAATCTAATTTTCTGAGGGGAACTCAAAAACTATCTGGCTGATAGTAGAGCAACAAATGATATATGTATGATGTGTATTTAAACACTCTTTCTCTGTCCATGCTCATGAATTTCTCATGGATCTTATCAGCTATGAAGGTGGCATAATCATACCTGACAGCGGGAGGCTGTCCTGGAGTAAAGATGGATAAGAGGACCAATGTGGTTTCATCTACATACTCACTAGTTTTGAATCCCAGGATGTAGGCTATCATGTCAATAATAAATTTTCCTACTTCATTAAACCATGAGTCTAGATATGGAGGAGGTTCCTGAGGTTGACAATTTGGTTTCATAAATAATTGGCCTATTTTGGTTATTTCTGAACTTGGCAATTTGGCACCTTGGTCAAGAAAAAGTCCCAAGGAAAGAGGAGTCAATGGCCCAATTGGCTTAAAATGCAGCATCTCATTTATAGATTCAAGGGTGATATAAAATAGAACTGTTCTAGAAGGAAACATCACTGCCCTTTGAGTGGGCTCATAATTGGCATGGCATTGGTGAATGAGGTGAGGAAAAACATTGACACAAGGGAGCTAGTACATGGGCATATTGGACTCCCAAATTCCAAAGATATCAGCTTTGTTTCTGTAGTTGTTCTTGATCTCACAGAAGGCCCGAAGATGAGATTTGTTACCCATTATTTAATTAATCTGGAAATCCTTGTCAACTAGGGGTAACCATTCAAGTTCTTTATGTGGAGCATTGAGAGGGGCAACATTGAGGGTCACTGGAGCAGGGGCTTCCATTTTGTAAATTCTCTTGTGATTTTTAAGAGGAATGTGGGTCTGTGCAATAGTAGTAGATAAACAATAGTTGTGGGGCCTTTTTTAGAGAACTGCAGACCGTATTCAACTCAGAATTAATTTACTGGGTAAAGAATTGTAGTCAACAGCAAAGCTTTTAGAGTTTTTCAACAGAAAATGAACAAAAGCAGTTTAGGGTCTTTTCCTTCGGCAACTACAGACCAAAGTAAACTCGAGCTTGACTTGGTGGGAGAGATTTGCAGAGGGAGATGGAGTTTACAAGTTTTTTAGTAAAAATGGGCAAAAACAGAGGTTATGGAGCACCCTCCGCAAGTATTTTAATTAATTTGATTCAAACTTGGGCGTTTTGTTTTTAGACATTTTGTAGAGGAAAGTTAAAACAGGGAACTTGGGCACCAAACGTTGGTAAATACCTACTTTTATAGGCTCACTGGCCGAATTTTGTAGAGAAACACAAAATGTGCAGGTTTTTGGTGAAGAGAGGGTTACAGAGTGGTTCTGGCGTGCTGATTTAAAGGTAACATGGTGAATTTTAACAAAAATTTGGGTTGCTTGGACAATTCTACAGAGAAAATCAAAATTCACAGGGTTTATCAGTAGGATTACGATAAATACCTGTTCTAACCAGCGGACCGAGCGATTTGCAGGTGGCGAACCATGCTAAAAGACTAGAGTGTGGAGTATTTTGGCTTGAAATCGGGTTGATTCGTCGAGTGACTAATCTCAAACGTGAATTAGCATGCAGACGTCGCACAGAAGAAACAAACAAGAATGAATGAAAATGATGTTTTCACGTCTTTTTGGCAAATAAGTTGATTTTGGCGGGTTTTGGCGCATTTGGGTCGAGTGACATCAGCATGACACAATGTTTGTCGTGTAGCAAGGTACGGAAGATGACTTGGTTGTGATGTGGCGGACACAGTGGATGATACAGTGGCGAGGCGGTAGCCGATGCAGCTGATGACATGGGGGGTGACATCAGCAGATGACGTAGTCATGACGTCAATGGGGAGTGGGCGGTAAGCGGTATTATCGCACTACTTTTTGGGCAGCGGTGGTATTGAGCTGAGGGGTCGCGATACAGTCAGGCGAGCGATGTGTATCTCCTGTACAGCGGTGAAATTGCCATTTTCCCGGAACATAAACTTCGAGCGTCGGGGGGATCGCCATACAACAGCGCACCATCATATCTGAGAGCCTGGATCCAACGGTCGACGATGAATGGGAAATAGCGGGGGTTGCAGCGCGGGGACCCGCCATAATATTTCGATGGTTTATAATGTTTTGCAGGGTTTTGTGATTTATTTCGATTTTGGGTTCGGGCGGGTTGGTTATTCATTTAACCAAATGTTAAATGAACTCCATGGTTTGTGTGTGCTGGGTTGTTATATGGTTCCAATTGAACCAATAACTCCCATAAACCTTAATGTATGGCTATATTAAGCCGAGGGCGGGGCTATTTATAATATTTTTGGGATTTTTTGGGAATTTACATATAATAGGGGTGGGAGAAACATTATATAGGAGCTATATAATAGAGTTAGCATGATAATATGGGTTTTGATGTTTAAGCAAAGCACTAAGTTAAAAACAAAAACAAAAACTTAGGATATTGGGATAGTCTAAAGAAGAAAGATTTTACACAAGAAATGTGGCTTCTTGGCCCATAGAGAAAACATTATTTTGCTGAAACTTTCACCTGGATTGAAGTGGTCTAGGGACTTTGAGCAGATCTCAATATCCTGGTGGGATGTTAGTAAGTGATTGCTGTGAGGGGAATGAGGGGAAGTTAGACATGCAACATCTGATTTGTCACCACCCTTTGCCATGGCATTTTATGGTATTCATGAGACAAAACATATTCAAAGGACAAAATGGCTCATAAACCTACTTCTGCAACATCAAAACTACCTACCCATCCTAGTCCACCTAACATTTTTTCTTCATTATTCCTTGGGTGCATTTGAACTAGCAAACCCTTATTCTCCTCTTTTCTTTTAGCTGCCCTTCTATCTAAGTCTACCCTTATCTCTTCCAAGGGCTCAAATTTAGCTGTTGAGCTCCTTTGCGTCTTTACTTATCTACTCATCTGCCAAGCTTGAACTATTTGGACAGACATTTATTCTCTATTTTAAGACAAATAAATTGAAATATGAACTTGGCCAAGATTAAGTTGTTTGGCCAATCACAAACTATGATAAGAGTCAAGCAACTGTACATAGTGAAATTCTTCAAAATATGGAACCTTTACAGCATGGAAAGGATGAACATATTTGGAACTTCTCTAATCAATCATGAAAAATGAAACCTATTGGTATAGGAATCTAACATTGGCTCCACTTGGGGATGGCTTTTCCTGGTGAAAGTCAAGAACATCAGTTCAGATGGCCTTATATTCAGTTCTTGTTGTATTCTGAAATTTCTCCTTTACTATACACAAACTGGTGCCTCTGCAATATCTATAAATTTCTCATGAAAATATTCAAATAGTTGCAGCTCTATTTAGGATACTCTGTTTGAATATTTGTCATCATTTTCACAGCTCCCAAGTCTGCTTCTTTAGGTTCTTCCGATAAACTCAAAATGCAATACCCAAAGGTGGCACAATTCCTTGCCGTTTCCTCAAAATTTGCTGCATCTTATTCCCTATCATATTGCTGTAATAAACTGCAGAAAGTAAACATTGTTATGTACAAACTAAAGTGCTGATTTTTTTCAACAAACTGGATCAAAATAATGCTTCATCATTCGACCATTTACTGGCCCATCATCTGCCTCTGTACCATCCAGGCTTTTCAAAAATTAGGTGTTGTTTCCTTGTACAGTCTGAATGATAAAAGGTCCTCTCCACAGGAAATCAAATTTTCCATGTTTTCCTTTATCTTCTCTCCTAGAATCCCACTTTAAAACTTTATCCCAAATGAAGAAATCCTCTGCTTTGGTTCTTTTATCAAATACCTTTTTAAGCTTTTCTTGTAGAACTTGATCTCTTTGATAGACCTCCTCTCTTGTTTGCTGCAAGTGAATAGTTTGATTGATCCTTCTCTGAATATCATTAGGTTCTGCCTGTATTTCTTGCAACAACTTTATCATTGGGATTCCCAAAGAAGAAGGGAATACTGCCTCCATACCATAAACAAGCTGATATGGGCTAGTTCCAATAGATCTCTTAGTGGTTAATCTGTTTGCCCATAGTGCATTGACAAGCTTTTTATGCCAATTTTTCTTGTTCTCCTCTAATACTTTCTTAATGATGTTGATCAGACTTTTGTTGGAGGATTCAGCTAGACCATTACCTTGAGGGTAATAGGTTGTGGAATGGCCTAAGGTAATGTGGTATTTATGGCAAAAGTGATCATTCTCTTGGATTTAAAAGCAACAGCATTGTCTGTTATAATTTTTTCAGGACAGCCAAACCTAGACAAGTTTTTGGTCTCTAAAAATTGCATGATCACTGAGTCATTGGCTTGCCTACAAGGGATGGCCTCTATCCACTTGGTAAAGTAGTTTGTTGCTGTCAAAATCCATTTATGCTGGCCAGGGGATGAAGGGTGGATTTCCCCAACGAAGTCTAAACCCCATTGTTGAAATGGTCTTTCAGTGGAAATGGGCTTGAGGGGCAGAGGCAACAACTTTTTCTTGCCTTCAAAAATTTGGCATTTGTGGCAAGAAGTTACATATTTCTTTACATCAAAAAATAGGGTGGGCCAATAAAATCCAACCCTTAGGATTTTATCAGCAGTTGATTTCCAATATAAATGTCCACCACAATCCCCTGCATGAAACTCTTTAAGTACTTTGTCAGTTTCTTCTTTGATTAGACAATTTAATAAAACACCTTCATGATTTTTCCAAAAGAAAGCATGATCTAAAATACAGAACTTGGAAGCTTTCATTTTCAAAAATCTTTTCTTAGTTCTGGATAATCCTAGAGGAGCTTGCAGGTTTAATAATACAAAACATATGTCAGCATACCAAGGTGATTGTAAAAAGTCTTGATTGATATGTGGAGTCGCCATCTCTTGCTCATTATCCAGTTGATTTATGTCAAGGGCTTGAAATTTGGTTTCAGTCATGAGTTTGGTTAATCCTTGTCCCTTTATCAGCTTTGTTGGTTTGATTTCAATGTCATATTCTAGTATGGTAGCTATCCATTTTCCCCTTTTGCATTCAATTCCTTCTTGGGTTAGGATGTCTTTAACAACAGTGTTGGGCACATAAGCAATCACATGAGAGTACAAGATGTAAACTCTAAAGTCCTTGATGGCCTTTACAAGTGCATATGCTTGTTTCTCCATGATTTGATATTTGAGTGGAGCATCTCTAAGTGCCTTGCTAAAGAAGGCTATGGGTTTTTCACATCCCTGGTCATATTTTTTAAGCAAAATTGCAGCAAATGAGAATATGATAAAGTCCTTGTCAAAATTGGGGCTTGTGAGGACTGGTGTTTGAGTCAAAGCTTTTTTGATTTCTTCAAAGGCTTGCTTAGCTTCTATTGTCCACTTAACCTTGGAATCTCTTTTCAGCATGTTGTTTAGCAACCTTATCAGCTCGACCAGGTTTGGTATGAATGTTCTTAGAAAATTGACCTTCCCCAAAAAGGCTTGTAGTTCTTTGATGTTTCTAGGGTGAGGGACTTGCAAGATAGCTTGTATTATGTCTGGATCAATTCTAATGTCTTCTTTAGAGATGATATGGCCCAATAATTTTCCTTCTTCTAGGCCAAACAATGATTTCTTTGGATTCAATGATATACAATATTTTCTACAAATTAAGAATACCTGCCTGAGATGATCTAGGTGTTCTTGATCTGATTTGGAAAAAGTTGTAAGGTCATCTAGGTAAATGACTAAAAAATCATGGATTTCTTTAGCAAAAGCTATATCCATGGCTCTTTGAAAAGTTGCTCCTACATTCTTGAGTCCAAAAGGCATTTTTACATATTTGAATGTTCCCCAAGGGGTTGTGAAAGTAGTTTTATCTTGGTCATCAGGGTGCATTAGGATCTGACTGAAGCCTGAGAATCCATCTAACTGTGATATCCTTGAAGCACCCACTACCCTTTGTAGAATGTGATCCATTTTGGGTAAGGGGTAGTTTTCCTTTAAAGAGACTTTGTTCAAATTTCTCAAATCAACACAGCTTAATCTCCCCTATCTTCTTTCTAGTGGGCACCAAATTTGAAACCCATTCTGAGAATCTGACGGGAGCAATAATTCCAACTTTGTACATCCTTTTGACTTCTTTCTCAATTAAAGGGAGGAGCACCGGGTTGATCCTCCTAAGTTTCTCTTTGAAAGGTTTTTGGTTTTCCTTGATAGGTATGGTGTGTTGGATAACAGATGTATCATAATACTTTAGGTCCTCATAACTCCATGAAAAAACATCTTGAAATTCTCTAAACAGTTTAGCATACTTCAGTTTTTGGTCAGGGGGCAGAGCTTTGGACAATTTTATGATTTTAGGATTCTTTGCAGTTCTTATATTACAGTCCTCAATTTCTGTGTTTAATGGCTGCATTTTAGGTTTCCTAGAAATGTCATTTGAATCAAAAATGTCTTCCAAAGGGGTGAGGCCTGTAAGTAAAAAATTATCCTTGAAATCAATGTCTTCACATTCTGCTCCAATGGCATCCTCACATTATTTTTCTTCAAGTTTCTGTAAAAAAAAATTGGCAAACTTAGTGGGATGTAGAATTTGGTTTGTTGCCTCAGTAGAAATATGTGTCTCAACTATGTCTATTTGATCATTTTCACTTGCAGAGCTTGTATCTATTTTTGTGCTGGAAAACTCTTCTTTGAGGGTCAGGAAATTATTGATTTGAATGTCACTATCGAATACTTGCCAATTTTTTACATTGTCTGGAACACTTGGTCTGTGTTTGATTTTAGCTGCGAAAAGATGAGTAGGACCAAATGGCAGCTTGCAAGTACTGGCAAAGGTTGCTAGGCTATGAGCATGTAAATTTTGATTCCTTGGGATTTTGGCGAGTTGGGATTCTAGGAAAGTATTGAGAATTTGAATTGTTGCACCTCTTTATGATCTTAGCCTAAGATCATTTGTGACAAAGTTACCTTTCATTTGTTGAATGATGAGATCAGAATCTCCCAAAATTGATATCCTAGTTGCACCTAGGCTTTTGATCACTTTAAGCCCTATCAGGAGGGCTTCATATTTTGCCATGTTGTTAGTACATCTGAAATTCAATCTATATGCATGTCCTTCAACATGGTGATTCTTCATATTGTGTATCCAAATGCCTACCCCTACTCCTAGCTTATTAACAAATCCATCAAATTCCAAATACCATAAGTTTCCTTGATTGGAACTAGTATCAGGAATTTTTTTAATTTGTTTAGCAGGCAGATTTGGATTTTCAATCTCATGGGATTCCTCTTGTATGACTGTCAATTTATTTTCCTCCGAGACCTCTTGAATCTAGACTGTGGATTTTTTATCTAGAAATTCATTCTGGCTTAAAGCCGAAATTTTGACATCAATTGGGGTATGAACCTCAATGTTGTACAGAATGAAAGAATCCATTTCTGAATGCATGGAATAAATGGGAAAGTTTTGGGGTTTTTCTTGGCTGCTAATCACATACTTCATCAAAGTTTCTCTGTATAACCTCTTTGGTTGGCCAAATACTGAGATGGTAGCATAAGACATGTCAAGTTGGCAAGATCCTTATAGTTTGGCACCCCAGGATCTAGATAACAGCATTCCATAGTGGGTGGGATATCAGCTACCACCACATCCATTAAAATTGTCTTCACTGGATATTGGACTAATGATACACACAGATCCTTGATTAAGCCTAGACATCTAACTTGGCTAGAATCAAATGAGAATAGGTCTTTGTATGGTCTAGTTATGTCTAGCTCTAATTTTTCCATCACAGATTTGGGCATCAAGTTATGGGAGGCCCCAAAATCAAACATTGCATTGTGAAGCACTTTGTCATGAGTGTTTAGACTCACATAGAATGGAGGAACTCCTCCATCTACTAATTTTCCATTTGCTTTAGGACCAAATATAAGTTCTGGTTGGTCATCAAGGACATTCACCGAATCTTTGTTTTCTAAAATTTGTAATGATCTGCTAATTTGTTCTCTAAAAAATTCATGCCTAGCAAATTCAGAAAGTGGAATAGCTATTTTTAGCTTGCCTATTTCAGATTCCAGGTTGAAATGTTTTTCTATTTGAATCTTTACATTGCGGGCAGCAAGATTTTCTCTTTCTATTGTGTTTTCAACGTTCTTTTTTCTATCAGGAGTGATGTCATGGACTGTATTTGCTTTAAAATTAGTTTCAGGGGATCTGTTTGCATCTTCTTTTGGAGGAGGGTAGGTGGATGGCTGATTGTTTCATGGTTATAAGTCTAATATTTCCTCCACCATGGGCTCTTTTGGGTCGAGGTCATTTCTGGCAGGGAGTTCTATAGGGGAAATTTTATCCTTTGCTTTTTTGGGCTGCTTAATATCCTTCTGCCTACTAGTTTCAGGGGCATCTACCGTCCTGGTTCTCAGTTTATATTGTTTATGAACCTCATAGACAGCTGCATCATACCCCTCTCTAAAATCAAAGGATTCCCCTTATTTCACTTGAAACTAACCTAAAGTGTGGGCCTCTTGGTCTTCTTGAGTTAGGAAGATTTTTTGTTCACTATTGAGACCCATTAAGTAAATTTGGGTATCTTCTGTTGGTTCACTAGATGTTGAAGCTTCAACATAGTTTTCTTGGAATGGAGGTCTAATGTTTTGATCAGGACCAACTTTTCCTACATTTGGATTTTGATTTCTTCTAAAGTTTGGATTTCTTGCATTGCTACTTGGTTGGCCCTCCCATGAAGATTTTCTCTCAATAGTTTCCACTCTATCTCCAAGTTTGTCCATACCTTTGATGATAACATCTAACTTTTGTTCAAAGGCAGATGGTTCTTCCTTGAAAGTTTTTCTCCTTTCAGCTCTAGCCCGATTCCTCTTAGAAATCAAATTGGCCTCCACACTTACAGCTATGCTCTGCATGTCTTCAAAGCTTGGAGGAGCTCTCTCCCTAAGCCGGTAAGCCATGTCCGAGTCAAATCCATCAAGGAATTTGATCAAGGCTAAGTCTAGTGGTGGTCTAAGATTCTGAGGAATAGCATTGTACACATTATTAAATTTGGCACAGTAATCTTGGACGGTTTCTTGTGGGCCTCTTTTCAAGCTTTCATATTCTGATAGGATGTGTAATGGATCCTTCTTCTTTTCCCATCTATTCATGAACATTTGATAAAGGGCATCTGGGTTAGCAATGGTATTTACAGGGAGTTCTCTAAACCAAGTCCTAACGTCACCGGTTAAACTTTGGACAAAAATTTTCATTCTGACATCATTGTCATCAGTTTCATAGTTCTCAAAATAATTTTTCATCTTCTTGGTATGTTGTTGAGCTGTATATGTTCCAGTACCATTAAAATAGGTGATTTTGCTTTGATAGTCTTGGGGCATAGCCCCTGGATTTGTAGATAACTGCAAGGGACCATATCGATTTGCCATATTAACAGGTAAAAATTGGACAGCTGGAAGCACAGGGATAACAACTAAGACAAGTGTTGTGGATGGAGGAGTGGAAAAGAGGTTTTGGAGTGATGATGGTGAACTAGAAAAAGAAGCAGAGATAGGAGAAAGGACTGGTGATTTTCCAGCAGTAAGCTCAGTTTGGATAGGGTTTTGCTGAGGTGTATTAAGGTTTAACTCAGTAGAATTTTCTTGATTTTCTTGGATTCTAAGGCGCTTAGGGATTAAATTAGGATTGTCAAAGATAGCTGCAGGATTTGGATCTGGGTTTGACCTAGTATACCGAACTTTCTTCCTTGGAGCCAGCTTCTAAAAATATATTGTTGGTATTTTCTGGGAATATTTGGAGGATGCAAGTTTTGACAATATCTTGAAGGAAGCTTTTGACATATAGGAGTTGGGCTTTCCTTCAGGTATGTTTGAAACAAGGAAACTAATCAAATCTTTGAGACAACTGTTTAAAATCTAAAGCTAGACTGGAGTTAGACTGAAGTAGCTTTTATTTACTCCTGTGATTGCATAGCAAAAACAATTTCAAAGGCTGCCTGGCTAACTTCAGGCTCCATCTATAGTTTTAGAATTTAGATAGCAGTAACAAACATTCATTCAAGTCCCCAATGGAGTCGCCAATGATGTTATCACTCAGGTTGTTCCCCAAAACTTGTGAGAAAAGGGCATACGGCCGAGGTAACCACTAACCATTCTTTTAGATGCAATTTCTATCCAAACTGCATCCAGAGAGGGATCTCTCTTTATAATTTAGCTTTGTTTTGAGTTTTTTTAGGCTAGTTATGATGTATAGGGTTTTGTTTTAAGTTTGTTGGATGGTGATCTTAAATAGAGATGGGATGCAAGTCTGAAACAACTTATTCCATTGGGAAAATGGAGTATATGAGGATGAACTGTTGAGTGTGTTTTATTTGATAAAGGGAAATACTACAGAGCAAGATAATCGACCTTGGAACAATTTTAAAATATGGAAATTGATGGAATGTAAGCCAGTGGATGAAGGGCAGTTAAGAATCCTTCATCATGTTGACAGAGGGAACTGCAAGAATATTATCAAGGAGCAGTAAAGAATTCCTTGATAATATTCAAAGTGAAAGAATCAATGGAAACAGGAGCGACTAAGAATTCCTGTTTATGCTAATTCTGAAGAAAACATAATTAACAACAAAGATTGAACATAGAGTGTATTTAAACAAATTATGGGCTATTCTCTTTCCTTATTACTAAGATTATGAAACATATATGAAATTTGTAAACACAAAAAACACAAAACACAGTTTAGAACAACTTACTGATCCATAGAAAGACACATGAATTCTGTGGCTGGGCCTAAAACATCAAATCCACACTCAAACGGTCCAGCAGCAGTGAACTTCAACGGTCCTTTGTATTAAAAATCTCAGAGTTACAGCGCATTCCAGAGAAGAAATTACCAACCCCGAATACATCTCTTGGGGACATATTTATACAAAAGAGAGCTACAAAATATCTTGTAGATAAGGTATCAAGCAATAACTTCCTCCACCTACTCTGACAAGGGAAATAAATGTAGAAATGAATGCAGGAGTGATTGTTGATGTGCTGGCTGCTTTAACTGATAATATATGTTTTGACTTTTTTAATCGGGAAGTTGGCTGGTAATTGTGTCTTTACTTTGCGTTCCTGGGTTGCTCTCCCGACCCTTTCATCTGTGCTTAATTCCGCTTTAATGCGTTCTAGTCCCCGCTTGACTCCTTCCTCTCTTGTTTTTTTCCTTTTTTATATGTGCCACGTGCTTTGACATTGAATTAAATGCAGATGATAAAGGAAAATTGGAATTACCTTGGTAAAACTTCCAGCATGCTTTACCACCATTGGTCTGTTGGAAACTGATGTCTTTGTATTTTTATTAATGTTTCATCAGCTTCAGTATACCTGTAGAAGTTGGGCTGGACTTCAAAAATATGATTGATTTCATGTTCGATATAGAATAGATTTTCCAACTTCTCATATAATCTTTGTCCAGAGGGAGGTCCTGTGTCTTCTGAAGTGCTTGATGATGCTGTGATCTGATTGGCAACATATGTGTTTACCCTGTGAGCATATTTTTCATGTGTTAACAGTCTTTGATTGCTGGTTAATAAATTGGGTATACCCTTTTGCTGCAAGACTGTAAACTTCTTTGTGAAGGCATTTATCTCCATCTGCATTTCTTGGCACTTCCTTTCCAAATTCTGTATAAAATTCCTCATAGTTAGCACCTTTTTCACTGTCAAAATGGTGCCTATTCTATCCTTGATCTCCAAAGCTGCTAACTGTTCTCTGGTGTGAGTATTCAAAAAATGAATTAGTCTATTGGCCTGCTCAGGCATGTTTCCCAGTGATGCTCTCGCCATTTGAATTTCTACTTGGGCTTTTTTTATCAATTATATTTGCTCATGGATCATCTGAATTGAATTGCCATTGATCCGTGATAGACTGGCCAATTTTAGTCCACAAAATTGTTTTAATTTCTGCTAGAGGCTTATGAAGTGTGAGATCTTTTTCCAAGGATTTCACCTTATTTTCCAAGGCCTTTACCTCTCTGGTTTTCTCTGCTACAGTTATATTTGATTTATCATAGCTTACCTCTAACTTGGCCAATTTCTCTTTGGCCTCTTTCAGCTCTGACATTTGGACTTCTAGCTCTTTTACTACTTTCATCAGTTCTTCCATGCTCATGCTGGTATCTGGTCCTATTGTTGTTGCTGAAGCTGAGGTACCTATTGTTGATGCTGGGATAGTAGGAGGGACTGTTGTTGTAACTATGAGGGGAGCAGTGGTACCTGTTGGAGCTATTTCAGGTGGCTGGGAGGTCAAATCTCCCTGCTTCTCTTTCATTTCTTTCTCCAATGCCTGCTCTGTTTCTGCTAATATCTCATTCATCCTCATTAGTAAACTCACCATGTCCTCCTCTTCTTTTTGTTGTGCAATTTCTGTGGTTTGTGGATGCATTGTAATTGGCAGCTTTAATTGCTTTTTGAGGGCTGCAATGTCCTCCTCCTTCTTCTTTATTAGTGCTCTGATGCCCTTTGCATCCTTAGGGTTATGCCCGAGCTCGATGATAATTTCTTCTAAGGACTTAATCCTGTTGTCCTTAGCTAAGCAGGAAGCCTTTTCCAATTCGAATTGAGCAGAGGTATTGTGCAACGAATTTTGCAGTTTGTGAGCAAGCAATGCCTTGTCTGCCAAGGTGGAGTACACCATTTCCCCAGTTTGTTTGTGTAATTCAATCTGGTCTATTGGGTGGATGTCTTTAGAGAGAACTTCTAGATTGGTTCTAATATAATCAGCAGCTAACTGTGGTTGCTGTGTCTTGGGCTTGAAATGATTGAGGATCATTTTCTTTTCCTTAATATCATAAGCAGCCATTAGCCTTTGTTGCTTGGTGGGTGTTGTACTCATCAGATGATTATAAAGTTGCATCCTCACTGGATCATTCTTTGCCTTCATCTCCATGAAAGTTATCTTAATATCTGAGCCTTGCTTGCTTTGAGGCCTGGTGGATGAAATTTCCACACTCTGTTGCCTCTCTAGCTCTTGCTGGAATGAACCAGTTGATGTGCTTGCCATTGGAGAAGTTTGCTGCTCAGTCCTTTCCTCATCCCTCATGCTACCAGTGGTTTCTTCTACAAATTCCTCCTCAAAATAAGGATTCAATCTCTGCCTCTTATCTCCTGGTTGTTCTGTTGGCCCACTGATGGGGGTACCCTCTTCTCTATCTCTCTTTTTGCTCTTTTCCTCATTTCGAGGAGTTTGTACAGGGATTTGAGGCACCTCTGTCTGTGTTGAAGGTCCTTGCCCCTGGCCTAGTTCCTTAGATGTATCTGACTAATCTTCCATTGTTTCTTGTTCCATACCTATCACCTCCTTGCCTTTAGCTGAGGCTGTACTGGCATTTTGTGATGGTTGTTGAGAAGTCCCAACAAAAGATGTGTCACCTCCTATGTGCTGGGGCAGCTTGGAGGATACCTGTCCAAAAGAGTCTAGGTCAAGTGTTTTTTCAAGATCTTTCATTTCCTTTTCCAATTTCTCTTCTTCAGTTATATCTTCAACTAAAGTGTCCTCTACCCACTCTTCTTGATTAGCATATTGCTAGATTTCAGGGATTTTACAATGAACATATGCTGGTAACTTATTTTTCACTTTCCTGTAACTTATGAAATGATTGGGGTCATATGGTGCCTAATAGAAACTCTGTTTCAGCTTAAGTCAGTGCCCTAAAATATCATCAGCCTCTTGCGAGGCTTCCCTTTTATTGAAGGTGAAAGGGCCCAGTTGATTTCTTATTTTGAGTTGTGCCTTTTTCTTGGCCTCAAAGAAATGGATTACATCTGCTTGGATAAATTGTCTGAAGTATTCCAGTGCAAACAATCGCATTAGCACATATTTTGGCAATTTGTAGGGGCACAGTTCACAGCCATATATTCGGATCACAATGTGATTTTGGTAAAAGTACCAATCATCTATGTTATAGCTCTTGGAGAGCTGTAGAATTCTCTGCATTTCACCAGAAAGTCTATCTGGAGGACTTGTCATCAGTAAAGAGGTGGCTAGATATATGAACAAATCAATGAATTCAAAATAAGTATAAGAAGAGTAGTAAACATGGTGGAAGACTGAGGTCCAGAAGATTACAGACCTTCTCTCTCCTTTGAAATCTAATTTTCTGAGGGGAACTCGAAAACTATCTGGCTGATAGTAGAGCAACAAATGATATATGTATGATGTGTATTTAAACACTCTTTCTCTATCCATGCTCATGAATTGCTCATGGATCTTATTAGCTATGAAGGTGGCATAATCATACCTGACAGTGGGGCCTTGTCCTGGAGTAAAGATGGATAAGAGGACCAATGTGGTTTCATCTACATACTCACTGGTTTTGAATCCCGGCTATCATGTCAATAATAAATTTTCCTACTTCATTAAACCATGAGTCTAGATATGGAGGAGGTTCCTAAGGTTGACCATTTGGTTTCATAAATAATTAGCCTATTCTGGTTATTTCTGAACTTGGCAATTTGGCACCTTGGTCAAGCAAAAGTCCCAAGGAAATAGGAGTCAATGGCCTAGTTGGCTTAAAATGCAGCATCTCATTTATAGATTCAGGGGTGATATAAAATAGAATTGTTCTAGAAGGAGACATCACTGCCCTTTGAGTGGGCTCATAATTGGCATGGCATTGGTGAATGTGGTCAGGAAAAACATTGACACAAGGGAGGTAGTACATGGGCATATTGGACTCCCAAATTCCAAAGATATCATCTTTGTTTCTATAGCTGTTCTTGATCTCACAGAAGGCCTGGAGATGAGATTTGTTACCCATTATGTCATTAATCTGGAAATCCTTGTCAGCTAGGGGTAACCATTCAAGTTCTTTATGTGGAGCATTGAGAGGGGCAATATTGAGGGCCACTAGAGCAGGGGCTTCCATTTTGTAAATTCTCTTGTGATTTTTAAGAGGAATGTGGGTCTGTGCAATAGTAGTAGATAAGCAACAGCTGTGGGGCCTTTTTTAAAAAACTGTAGACCGTATTCAACACAGAATTATTTTACTGGGTAGAGAATTGTAGTCAACAGCAAAGCTTGCAGAGTTTTTCAAAAGAAACTGAACAAAAGAAGTTTAGGGTCTTTTCCTTCGGAAATTATAGACTAGAGTAAGCTCGAGCTCGACTTGGTGGCAGAGATTTGTAGAGGGAGATGGATTTTGCAAGTTTTTTAGTAAAAATGGGAAAAAACAGAGGTTATGGAGCACCTTCCGCAGGTATTTTAATTAATTTGATTCAAACTTGGCCTTTTTTTCTTTTAGAGATTTTGTAGAGGAAAGCTAAAATAGGGGACTTAGGCACTAGGCATTGGTAAATACCTGTTTTTATAGGTTCACTGACCGAATTTTGCAAAGAGACAAGAAATGTGCAGGTTTTTGGTGAAGAGTGGGTTACAGAGTGGTTCTGGCGCACTGATTTAAAGATAACATGGTGAATTTTAACAAAAATTTGGGTTGCTTGGACAATTCTGCAGAGAAAATCAAAATTCACAGGGTTTATCAGCAGGATTATGATAAATTCCTGTTCTAACCAGCAGACCAGGCGATTTGTAGGTGGACGACCATGCTAAACGACTAGAGTGTGGAGTATTTTGGCTTGAAATTGGGCTGAGTGGTCGAGTGACTACTCTCGGACGTGAATTAGCATGCAGACATTGCACAGAAGAAACAAACAAGAATGAACGAAAACGATGTTTTCAAATCTTTTTGGCAAAAAAGTTGATTTTGGTGGGTTTTGGCACATTTGGGTCGAGTGACGTCAGCATGACACAATGTTTGTCATGTAGCAAGGTACGGAAGGTGACTTGGCTATGACATGGCAAACGCGACGGATGATACAGTGGCGAGGTGGCAGCCGACACCGCTGATGATGTGGGGGGTGAGATCAGCAGATGACGTAGTCATGACGTCAACGGGGAGTGGGCGGTAAGCAGTATTATCGCTCCGCTTTTTGGCAGCGGCGGTATTGAGCGGATAGGTCGCGATATAGCCAGGCGGGTGATGTGTGTCCCCTATATGGCAGTGGAACTGCCATTTTCTCCAAACATAAACTTCGGGCGTTGGGGGGATCGCCATACAAAAGCGCACCGTCAGATCTGAGAGCTTGGATCCAACGGCCGACGGTGAATGGGAAATAGCGGGGGTTGCAGCACGGGGACCCACCATAATATTTTGACGCTTTATAATGTTTTGCAGGGTTTTGCAATGTATTTCGATTTTGGGTTTGGGCGGGTTAGTTATTCATTTAACCAAGTGTTAAATGAACTCCATGGTTTGTGTGTGCTAGGTTGTTATATGGTTCCAATTGAACCAATAACTCCCATAAACCTTAATGTATGGCTATATTAAGTCGGGGGTGGGGATATTTATAATATTTTGGGGATTTTTTGGGAATTTACATATAATAGGGGTGGGAGAAACATTATATAGGAGCTATATAATAGAGTTAGCATGTTAATATGGGTTTTGATGTTTAAGCAAAGCACTAAGTTAAAAAAAAAAACAAAGACTTAGGCTATTGGGAGGGTCCAAAGAAGAAAGATTTTACACAAGAAATGTGGCTTCTTGGCCCATAGAGAAAACATTATTTTGCTAAAACTTTCACCAGGAATGAAGTGGTCTAGGGACTTTGAGCAGATCTCAATATCCTGGTGGGATGTTAGTAAGTGATTGTTGTGAGGGGAATGAGGGGAAGTTAGACATGCAACATCTGATTTGTCACCACCCTTTACCATGGCATTTTATGATATTCATGAGACAAAACATATTCAAAGGACAAAATGGCTCATAAACCTACTTCTACAACATCAAAACTGCCTACCCAGCCTAGTCCACCTAACATTTTTTCTTCATTCTTCCTTGGGTGCATTTGAACTAGCAAACCCTTATTCTCTTCTTTTCTTTTAGCTGCCCTCCTATCTAAGTCTACCCTTATCTCTTCCAAGGGCTCAGATTTAGCTGTTGAGCTCCTTTGCGTCTCTACTTATCTACTCATCTTCCAAGCTTGAACTATTTGGACAGACATTTATTCTCTATTCTAAGACAAATAAATTGAAATATGAACTTAGCCAAGATTAAGTTGTTTGGCCAATCACAAACTATGATAAGAGTCAAGCAACTATACATAGTGAAATTCTTCAAAATATGGAACCTTTGCAGCATGGAAAGGATGAACATATTTGGCACTTCTCCAGTCAATCATGAAAAATGAAACCTATTGGTATAGGAATCTAACAAATCCAATCTTAGTAGCCTCGCTTCGCATGTTTACCCGGTTGGCATGGTTACTTGGGTAGTTGTGGGAGAAGGGTGTTACAAAGTGGTATCAGAGAATGGTTGACCCCTCAAACTGGATGGGCAGTGTGTGTTGGTCATGCATACATTTCATTTACATGTGTGTTTCTTACACTTGCATTCCATGTGCTTGTTGCATTACATAATGCTGATCATGGTTTTAACAAGGTTGTCATCAGGAACTTAATGTTAATTTTGTGGGATGCATCGTCATGAGTATATCACTCGTTACATATTGTTATATGTCACTTACATGTTGTTATATGTTGCTTACATGTTTTTGTATGTCACTTGATTACATCCTTGTATGTTAGGTTGCATTATTGCATGCTTTATTACATGTATTAGTATTGTAGGTTGGCTACAAGAATTGATCGCTTATGCTCGACTACATGTGTTCATGCATATGTGTAGTTGATTAGGCATTGCTTATGCATGTTGATGGTTTCATATGGCAATGTGTACAATGGAGTAATGGTTGTTTTCATGCATGAGGTCATGGTTTGTGAACTTGATATGGTCATGCATTGATGACTAGAATCTAGCTAGAATGACGTGAATATGGTTTGGTATTCATGTGCTATATGTATATATGCAGTTATCATGCATGTATGGTCTTGGCTATAGTTATGCTTGAATAGTAGGTCAAACATGACTTGTGAAGTATTGGTATGCAATTTAGTTCATCAAGGTGATATTGGTATGTTATGATGCCAATGTGTTGGTTGAGATAGAATAGGAGATGTAGATCATCATAATGAGGTTGCAGCATTAGAATTTGGGGTAAGAGAAGATCATCATATAGGTATTGTATGTTGGCATGCAGGTATGTAAGTTAAGGATTATTATATGCATTAGGTTTATGTACATGTCTTTTGATGTGATGATTACATTCATGATAGATGTTAGTTGATTTGTGTAGTTATATGCACGTGTCGGATAGTCAAGAATGATAGTAACATGTAGTTTTATGCATTGCTATTGTTGTTTTACATTAGATAACCTGGTGATTAGGTTATATGTTGTTAATGAGCATTATATGTAACTTATTATTGTTATATTCCATTAAATTGATGATTAGGGTTATCTCATTGAGATCTTCATGTTGTAATTTGGATTGGTCATATGCGTGATGGTTATGCTCATTGCATTAAAGATCTTGATGTTATATCTATTTTGTTAACTTGGATTGGCCTATGCAGATGGTTATGGTTGCGATATTCCAGTATGAGCCGACATATTTGTGATTTGGTGTCGTTCTAATCTAGGTCGATCATACATATGTGATTGCAATGCATAAATGATAATTATTTATGTGTTAGGATGTGAACATGTTAGTTAGTGATTGTTATGGATATCATGATCTTATTTATGTTTCAACAGATGTGTTGAGAAGTTATATCATGCTAACTAGCTTGATTGTGCATACAAGATAGCCTCCCCTGAGATATAGTAAGGTATGAGTTTCCTTATGTTGTATATTTGTCGCTTGACTGTTTGATTATGTTGTCTAATTAATTTATTTAACATGGTATGGCTGCAAGTTGGTTGACTGTTTGATGAATTGCATAATATGAGTATTTGTTCAAATGATTTTATTTTAAGATGGTTGTACTAAGACATATATGCTAAGACTATTAAGATGTACTTGAGTATAGTAGGTGAAAGTTGTAGCATTATGTCTAATGACTATGAGTTGACTATGGATTATGACATGATTGTTAGTCTTGGTAAAGGTTGATTTCAAATTGTTATATATAATTGTTTTGATCTTTAGAATGTGATACTGACATATGTGAGAAACTTGCATTGAAACATGCTTGTTATTACCGTGACAAGGTAACAATTGATGTGCTTATATAACTAACAATTGGGTGATGTGACAATACTAGTAAGCCTCAATTGCAACCTAGTAAAATGGTAAAAGGAAGGATTTGGACAAGAATTCCTTTGGCTATGTTTGGAAACCCTAATTCCAAACGAATGTGTGCTTTGCATAAAGGAAGTCTTCTTAACCTTGATTTTTATGAAATTATGTGGACATGTGCTATATTCATGGACATGTAATTGAAAAATATGTTATCTAGTCTCTAGTTACAAGTGGATTTGTTAAGGAATTGGAGTTCCATGAGAGATGGTGTGGATGTGTTCTGTTGCAAGGAAACACACTTGGCAGAACAAGGTAAGGTAATTGGTGTATTTTTATGTTTAGTTATGCACTGACAATTATGTGTTTATGGCGGTATGATGCAGGGGATTGCATGGCAACGAAATTGCCATGAAAATTTCAAGAGGGCTTTGGTTGAGCTTTCCTTGGGAACCATGGGGATTGAGTCATGGTGTTTGTGGTTATTATTGTTCTTTTGGTATTTTACGATCATTGCACTTGATTTGCGATTTTTGCTATCTCTGATGCATAGCTATACCACTTTGTTGTGTTGTCGCATCGTTATTGGTTTTCATGGTTTGTTCTTGTTTGTTTCTTGGATTGCTTTTTATGTTTCGAGTATTGGGAATTGGTTTGGGGAATAGGAAGAGTTGATGGAGATCGGGGAAAGTTGTGTGGTACCTGACAGGTAATGTAAGACTCAGATGAAGCTCAGTTCATGAGTAAGCGCCACAGAAGGTAAGACAATGACAGTTGGTTGGACTGGTTGCGTCCATTGTGGTAAGTGGATGATGATAGGACAGACATGAGAAAGGTAACCAAAAAAGGTAAAGTAAATGGATCTGAGGTGTCAGATGCCTTGGATATGTAGGGAATGCTTGTTCTCAATGTTGTGCATGAATAAAGGAAATTCTCTTAACCTATACTTTATGTTATCTGGTAATTATGTTATGATCATGATTATGTAGATGTTTATATATGTATACATGTATGTATGTATGTCGTTGTCTGATAGAATGATGATTGTTTTATGCTAATGATTATATATGTATGTATGTATGTTGTTGTCTGAAAAAATGATTATTGTTTTATGCTAATGATGATATATGTATGTATCTATGTCACTGTCTAACAGGGTTGTCCGGGATCGTTTTTGTGGAGGAATGATTTCTTATGTAGGTGAATGGCATGAAGAGATTCCTAGTTCATGAGGAATCAAGTGGAAGAGTAGCCTAACAAATATACAAGGTTAGTATCATATGTTTATGAGTTGATATTATGTGATTATATTATGTTTATCTTATGGAAAGGTTATACCGAGGGATACAATAGTGAAATGAAAGAAGTGTGGTCTGCAACATACTGGGACAAGCATGGATAAGACACTAGAAGCAAGTTTGCCTGGAAAATATAGTGTTTTTCTGGATGTGTGGTACTATTATTGTGCACATGATGTTATATGAATGTAGATGTTGGATATGCGGTGCTATGTACCTATTGTATTGTGCGCATTATTTATATGCAACGTTGTATGCATATGGTGCTCTGTGCATGTTGGATATGCGATGTTGTGTACTGATGATCCTATGTACATGTGATGTTGCATGGATGTTGTACATGTTTCACAATGTACATATGGTGTTGTGTGCATGATTATACAAGTGGTGTTGTGTGCATGTGGTGTTGTGTACATGTTGTACAAGTGGCACTGTGTGCAGGTGGTGTTGTGTACATGTCATGCAAATGACATTGTGTACATATGGTGTCACATACATGTCATGGGTTTGGTACTATGTACATGTGGTATTCTATACATGTTGTACAATGGTGCAGTGTACATTTTGTGTTATGTACTCATTGTGCAGGTGGTGCTATGTACATGTGATGTTGTGCAGGTGGTTGCAATGTATAGGTGGTACTGTGTATATGTGGTACATATGGTACTAGTGTATATGCATGTATTACATGGTGTTGTATAATGTGTGTAGTTATATGTGTTTGATGCAAACTATGTGTATGTGCACACGATTGAGGAGAAGGCACTAGGAGTTTGTTTGGTGAATCTGGAGTGCATACGAAATAAGAACAAAGGTGGAAGCCAAGGATTGATTAAAGGATAAGTATCAATATTTTATTTAGTTTTATTATGCATGCGGTTTATGACTATGGTATATGATGATTATATGTGATCTATGATTCTAGTTTATGATGGTTACATGTGATTTATGATGTTGATATATGATGGTTAAATGTGATTTATGATGTTGATCTATGATGGTTGTGTTTTGAGCTAACCATATGTGATATGTTTATACATGATGTTTTTATCAAACAGTTAGCTTGACTTGTTGTGATAGGAAGTGAACACGATTGCAAGTGTACCTTATTGATGAACTACCAATGAGGTATGATTTGAGGTTATTTCAATTTATTTTGAATCTAATGGAAATTATGTGGTTGGAATAGGCAACAATATGATGGTAAAACACTTCAGCAGCAGGGCCATTGTGGGAAACTGGTACCCAGTAGTGTCCATTGATTGCCATGAGCATGTTATGAATGGTATGATGGTTGAGATAGGTACATGTATTGGTTGTTTGATCCTCCGATGCGAGGAAGCCTTGCCAAGTGATGGATCGGCTGGGATAGGGGATGTCAAGGAACTTGAAAGGTAAGTGACTGCATGGAAAGGGGTGACCGAATTTCTCAAGGGACTGCGTAGTAGCGAAGGGAAGGTCATGGATATATTTTTTTTGGTCATGATAATTTCCATATGGAATCAGATGCACATTGGGAGTGCACCCTGGAACAATGAGATGGTAACTGTTCGTTGAGAGGCCAAGTGGCATAGGATTATAGCTTTGGACATTGGATGCAACTTTGAATGTGGCAATGGATTTTAGACTTCCTGGGAAGGAGGTGAATCCAATTATTACTTTGAGGGGGAGGTGTGAGTCTCTGGAATCCCTTGTTGCGGATACAGGCTATGTATCCTTCCTTGATTTCCGGTTGAGGCAAAGCAGTTTTGGTATGGAGTTTTTGGGTATATGTCTTGATATATGTTTTGGTATAGTTTTTGGTGATGTTTCTATATGTACATATGTATATGGATGTAAATACCACCATGAGATAAGTTATAAAACTCCAATAAGCGGTATGGGTGTCATGTTATTATGTTATCGTGATGTTTTGCCTTTGAACAGGTCTTTCAATGTAAATACCGCAACGAGTTGTGTTATAAAGCTCCATGGGAAGTATGTTTTGTTTTCAACAGTCTTATGGTTTTATGTGTTGTTGAACACTGAGGATGGTGTTCCCCCGAGGGGGAGGGTTATGTAACATCCCTGGTTAAAAAAAAAGTCATTTAAAATATATAAATACCACGGATGATGGGACACATATTCCAAGTTGAATTTTGGGGTAAACATCCTAATGGGTGTTGATTTAATTTATTATGGCTAAGGAAATTGGCAAAGGAAATGACTAAGGCTTTGGAAAGGCAAAAGGCATTCTTGGCACATTTGTTTATGAAAATAAAGGAAATTAGGAGAAAAAGAAGGTGAAAGGTCACAGGTTGCATGTGAGGAGGAAATTGAAGAAAAATGAAGAAAATAGAGGCCTCATTAATAAAAAGGCTTTTGAGGATCAGTTGGCAGGCTTGGTTAGTGAAGCTCTTAGTCAGTGTTAATATTTTTCTTTGGTTATGCATGGGATCAAGAAAGGAACAGAAGGCAAGAAGAAGGAAGGAACACACAAGGAAGAGCAGGATCAAGCAGCTACAACATGGTTCTCTACAGATATCTCTTTGCATGTGTGATTTCCTTTCTAGATTTGGCATGCATGGTATTGCATGTGGTTCTTTTCTATCATGGCATGGGTTTTGCTAGGTGTAACAAAGTTTTCAACCTAGCCTTACATTTTCGGCTAGCCATGGTGTGATGGGGTTCTCATGTTTTGGTTGAGCTAGATTACTAGATGGATTTGAAGCTCAGTGGAGTGGATCTCTGAATGATAGAGCACATGGCCTAGTGGTCCCTGAACCAGACTATGGATCATAGTAAAGGAACTGGCCTAGTGACCCCTGAGTCAGACTATGGGTTTCGGTAAAGCCATGATTGTGTTGCCTCGATGGATCTAGGAATCCTTGCTGGTGAATGGTAGGATATACGGTAAATCTAAGAGGTGGTTTTCTCTCTATTGGGCATAGTAATCCCAGGTTTGGGATATGTGGTAAATCTTGGAGAGTGGGTCTTGCTTTAGGGCCTAGTGATCTAGGTTTGGATTGCGGTAAAGCCTAAGATACTAGGAGACAGGAGTATTCCTCACGGTGTAGGTGGAGAAATCTGGTGGCATCCATGCTTGTTTGGCCTAATGATCAGGTAGAGATCAAAGTAAAGCCTATTATGATGTGTTCATTGTGTTGGCGTAGTGATCTGAGATGGATTACAGTAAAGCCTTGTTTCTATTGATGAGGGTGAGATGGTTGAGCCTCAGTATGCCCTGGTTAGTTCTTTTGGTTTGAGTACCACATTCATTCTTGGAATATGGAATGAGGGTGATTAGCTGAAAAGAGAATTGGCTCAACCAATATATGGTTAGGTGCAACGTGGTAGTCCCATCTCTAATTGGTTTATTGCATTCATTAATAATAAATTCATTCCCTTGATTTTCATGTGTAAATGTATTGATGTATATGTGGATTTTATGGCTGATATGCTTATGACATTTTTGTCCCTATTATTCTAGTTATATGTATGTTTTATGACAGCATCTATGTATGGCCCTCAACATGTTTTTACTTTTAAATAAATGGATAATGTATCTATGGCCTAATAGATGATAATGCAACAAATGGCATGAGGGACCAATGGTTCTTAGTGATTCTCAGATAAGTGAACAATCCCTATGTTTAATTATGTTGGTTACACCTGTAGATTACATGCTTGTGACATGTTTGATGAAATGTCTGTCATGGATAGTAAGGATCTGATTAAGATCTTGTTTAACTTATTTCCTTTGCATCATTGTTTCCCTATTCGTTTACTATTTCTGAGTTATCATTCCATTTTGGGCAGTGACCTAGGCTCTGGGCCTGAAAAATTGGCTCAAATCCTAGATTTGTTAGTATAGAATTGAAAATTTTAGACCCTGGTTGCTGGTAGGCAAGCCTGTGAGAGTGACTTTAGGTTTCTAGACGCTCTCTTGCCTATATCATGGGAGTGACTGAGTCCTAAGATGTCTAAAACATTAGTGGCACCTAGGGATAGGATATCTAAGTGGTTGACATGTATCCTGAGGGTTCTATTGCTGATGTGGATAGGTTGGTTGATGAGTTCCATCGATTCCACTTCCTTAAGGTCACATAGGAGGTCGAATCCAATCATAGTAGCCTCTCGTTGCATGTTTACCTAGTTGGCATGGTTACTTGGATAGACTTGGGAGGAGGGTGTTACACCTATCTTGTGCTACTTTTAAATTCTTTTTGATCACCTACATTTCCTGTTCCATTTTTGCCAACATGTCTGGTCCAATCAACACCCTGTTAACCAGATTACTCCAGCTGATGGGAGCATTGCAACTCTGCCCATATAATGCCTTAAACAGACTCATCTTCAAAGATTCATTATATCCATTATTGTAAGAGAACTCTACGAGTTGAAGATAATCTTCCCACTTTCACTGTTGATTCATCGCATACATCCTCAACATGTCCTATAATATCTTGTTGACCCTCATAGTTTTACCATATGCCTATGGATGATAATTTGTACTAAAGGCTAACTCTATGCCCAAACCTGCAAAGAATTCATTCCAAAACTTGGAAGTGAACTTTGCATCCCTGTCTGACGCAATATTATTTGTGACACCATGCAATTTGAACACATCTCGAATGAATACCTGTGCTACATCACTAGCTAAGAATGTAGACTTCACTGGAATGAAGTGCACAACCTTTTTCATCCTATCCACAACAACCATGATGGAATCATGTTGTCTCCCTATCCTCAACAAAAATGTGATAAAGTCAATGGAAATTGTAACACCCTACTCCCACATCTACCCAAGAAACTGACCAACCGGGGTAAACATACGATGGGAGGCCACTATAATAATACTCAACCTCCTAGGCAATCTTAAAGAAATGGAGTTGACAAAACAAGACCTTACAAACCTCCCTCAGGTGGTCCAAGACCCCTAGGAGCTAATCAACCACTCCAAGTGCCCAACCCTTGAGTTAACCTATCATTTCAATGAACTAAAGCCAAAGTCACTCCCATGACATGGCATGCATGTGACTGGAACCATATAGTCACTCCCACAATGCCTGCAAGGGAGAGATTACAATCTTTTTTAACCAATTCTTTGCCAGAAACTGCGAAATTTAAGCCACGTTTTTAGGGCTAGTATCTAAACCAATGCCTAGAACTTGATGATACTTTCTAAGACAATAAATTATACCAAGGAAAGGCCTCTAATAAGATAATTGATCAAGGGCTTGATCAATTATTAAATATGCAACCTACAGGTGTAAATAACAAATCTGGGCATAGGGGTCCCATAATTATCTGAGATTTGTGATTAGGCATTGTTTCCTTATCATTTTAACTTCCATTCCAAGCATTAGTTCATAGATACATTTTTCATTAATTTACAAGTAAAAACATGACGAGATCCATACATATATATTGTTATAAAACATATACATAACTGACATAATAGGGACAGAAATATCAATGAAATCACAACCATATATACCAGATATAATCCAACATAATACTCATTGAAATGCAAGGATAAATAAACTCTTATTGATGATGCAAAATCCAACCCGAGATGAGACTTCCATGTTCCACCTGGTCGTAAAATGGCTCAGAGAAATCTCTCTTCAGTCATTAACCCCCGTGCCATATTCCAAGCATGAATGTGGGATCTCATAGAACACATCAATCAAAACTCATCTAGGGATTCCAGAGACCATCCACCTCAACCCATCAAATAGTGAATCCACCTCATGGTCGTACATCACAAAACCATCATCATACCAGTCTCTATCCCAGCCTTCAAGGGCTCCAGAGCATTTGTTCCAACCAAGGCTCCAGGACTAGTAACTCAAACCACATCTTCCACTGGGCTCCAGGGTGTTTGTCCAACCAAGGCTCCAGGACTAGTAACTCAACCCACCAAGAGTTCTAGAGCATTTTTATAACCAAGGCTACGGGACTAGTAACTTAACCCAAGTTGTTACAAGGCTCCAGAGCATTTTTCCATCCAAGGCTCTAGGAACTAGTAACTCAACCCAAGCAAAGGAAACATGAGAACTAGCCAAGACCTCAACAAGGAAATGAACCCACAAACTCCATGGCTATATAGGAAATGGCAAGGCTAGGCAATCCACTATCAATCTATAAAATCCTCCATGACAATGACAGATCACAACCAATAATCTACATGCATATGCCATGCACACCAAACTTAGTGAAGAAATCATACATGCAACTCAGTACCTACAAGAAAATCTAATGTAGTTGTGGATGCCAATGTCCTCTTTCACTTTCCTGGTCTTCCTTTGCCTTCTTTCTCCAAAAATCCAAGTATGCCACACCCTCCAAGAGTGCTCCAAGGAAACTCTCAGTCTCCAAGAATATGACAGAGAGAGAGAGAGAGAATAGAAGAGAGCTCCATCAAAGCATGTCAAAAGCTTCCCATATAAACCACAGAAGCCTTTTTATCAATGAGGCCTCTATTTTCTTCATTTTCCATTATTTTCTTTCAATTTCCTCCTCACATGCAACCTGTGACCTTTAACCTTCCTTTTCTCCTAATTTCCTTTGTTTTCATAAATAAAATGCCAATTCATGCCTCATGCCTTTCCAAATCCTTAGCCATTTCCTTTGCCAATTCCCTTAGCCATACTAAACTGAATCAACACCCTCTAGGATTTTTCTCCCACCACTCATCTTGGAATACCTGTCCAATCAATTGTGGCCTTATATATTTTTACATGGATTTTTAACCAAGGCTATTATATAGCCCTCCACCTTGGGGGAACACCATTCTCAGTGTTCAATGACACCTATAACCAACAAGACTACTGAAAACAAAACATACTACTCATGGATATTTATAACACAACTCGTTGCATTATTTACAATGACCATTGCTAAAAATTTACAAACATACTATTTAATATAGCTTTATAACAAAACTCATTATGATATTTATAATAATAACCACGTATACTCATGCACATTTGCTTCATCTAGAAAATAATCATACTTTCTATGGAGCTTTATAAACTAGCTCGATAGAATATTTACAATGATATACACATATGCACATTTTCTCAACCAACAAATAAAAGGATATGATGCATGCATCCACAACAAGGGAATCTAGAGGCTCACACCTCCGCCCTCAAAGTAATATCGGGATTCATCTCCTTCCCAGGAAGTCCATAATCCATTACAAAGTCAAATCTGCATCCAATGTCCAGCGCTATAATCCTGCACCACTTGTCCTCTCAATGAATAGTTACTGACTCATTGTTCTAGGGCACACTCCCAATGTGCATCTGATTCCATCTGGTAATGATAATGACCAAAACAAATCCATCCTTGGATATGGAAATGATAATGACCAAAACAAATCCATCCTTGGATATGGCAATGATAATGACCAAAACAAATCCATCCCCGATCTTCCGTTCTCTGCTACATAGTCCCTCGTGAAATGTAGTCAACTCCTTCTGTGCAGTCACTCACCTTCCAAGTTTCACTGGCACCCCCATCTCGGCCAATCCATCCCTTAGCAAGGCTTTCTCACATCAGAAGATACAAAACCAAGGCATATACCTGTGTGAAACCATCATACCGGTCATAGCATGCTCATGGAAAACAATGGAAACTATTGGGTACCAATGGCCCACAATTGATCCAGATTTAAACAGGAACGCAATAAAATACAGAGATAACCATATACACAAAGATGCAGCGGAAATAATACTTCATTTCATTAATGGAAAATACTGAAATATGCTTACAACCGGAAAGAGAAATAAACCAGCTAGGGCGATGGTAGCTTATCTCTGAGAAGAGATGTGTGGCTACATACCTCTGAACTATCTTACAATGAGGCTCAAAGGCCTATTTATTGTTGAGAAACAATGGAAAACATTCCAAAACCTAACCGTAGAAGATGAAACGCCAAACTATGGGCCCCGTTTGGGTAAATTGGTACATCAACTTCCCGAGGTCGTAACCTTGGCATACGATATCTGTTTGACGCGCATGATAGCCCGTTGGAAAGATCTCTCCGAGGACTATGACAGGAAAGACGATTCTTTTATCTAAAGAATCGCAGAGCAATATTTCCCAAAAAACGTCGTTTAGGGCCTCAAAACGGCTCCGGAAGTTCAGGACCCGAAAAAACTACTAAAAATAGTAAACTGCTCTATAATTAAGGAAACTAAAAATGTTGAGGTGGGGGTCCAGGTGGACTTGGCAGGTGGCCACCAATATCCACCTGGATCATTCCTCCCCCCTTAGGAAGCAATGGTCCCCATTGCGTTGAGTTCCTCC